>JAMWET010003410.1:67500-118246 GCA_024036415.1 Prochilodus magdalenae | reverse complement strand
GCCGAGTTTCTGCTCTGTCTTTCTGTGTCGTTCTTTCTTTCTTTTGGCTTTCTGTCCTCGCCTTGCTCTTTCTTTTATTTCTTTCTTTCTTTCTTCTCCTATCGTCGCGTACTTTTTGTCTTTGTCTGTAGTCTTGTTCTTCTTTCTTTCTTTCTCTCCTGGTTCCCTTTCTCAGTCTTGTCGTTTCTTTCTTTCTTTCATTGTCTTTCTTTTCTTTTTTCTTTCTCTCCTTCTCGTCTTTCTTTCCTTTCATTTTGTTCTCTCTTTCTTTCTTTCTTTCTTTCTTACTTTCTTTCCTTCTTTCTTTCCTTCTTTATTTTTTCTTTCTTTCTATTTTTCTTTCTTTCTTACTTTCTTTCTTTCCTTCTCTCTTTCTTTCTTTCTTTATTCGTTCTCTCCTTCTCTCTCTCTTTCTTTCTTTCTCTCCTTCTCTCCTTCTTTCTTTCGTTCTCTACTACTTTCTTTCTTTCTTTCTTTCTTTCTTTCTTTCTTTCTTTCTTTCTTTCTTTCTTTCTATCTTTCTCTCCTTCTTCTTTCTTTCTCTCCTTCTTTCTTTCTTTCTTTCTTTCTTTCTCTTCTTCTTTTTTTCTTTCTTTCTTTCTTTCTTTTCCTTTTGCTAAATTTCCTTCGGGATCAATAAAGTATCTTATCTATCTATCTATCTATCTATCTATCTATCTATCTATCTATCTATCTGTCTATCTATCTATCTATCTATCTATCTATCTATCTTTCTTTCTCTCCTCCTTTCTCTCTTTCTCTGTGCCTTTCGTTCTTCACTGTTGCAGAATTGATGACATTCCTACATGTGATTTGGAGCTAGGTAACATGTATGTTCCGTCCTGGAGACCAAACACTATACTCCTTTCATCATTCTTTGGCCGTCAGGTCCCCACACAGAGTTAAAAACTTGGTCACAGACACACACTCATATATGTATGCATTAGATGCGGTGCTGCAGAAAATCCCCAGTTAAATCTCTGCAGCTCCGCTTTGAAGTTCCTCCATACGGGTGTGGAGGATCCATACGAGCTTCACTGCTCCCAGTTCTGGGTGAATCCTGACAGCTCTGAGTGACGATGCAGAGGTTTCACCACTGAGAGAGGGGGGGAGAGAGAGAGAAAGAGAGAGGGAGGGAAAGAGAGGTCGGGTTTGTCAGGGACAGCGAAAGAGCGAAAGAAAAAAGTGTAGAGGTAATGGAGGCAAAAAGAAAAAGACAGAGAGAGAAAGAGAGAAATAGAAGGAGGAAGCGAGTGAGAGAGAGAGTGAAAAAGAGAAAATGATAAAGATAGAGAGATAAGAGAGAAAAGGAGACAGAAAAATAGAGATGGAGAAAAGGAGAAAGAGAGGAAGGAAGAAAGAAAGAGGGAGAGGGGAAAAGAAAAAAGAGAAAGGAAGAAAGCTCAAGCAGAAAGAGAGACAGAAAGAGGGGTAGAGAGAAAAAAAAAAGAGTGAGGAAGAAAGAGAGATGAAGAAAAAAGGATGGGAGCTATTCTCCTCAATCTATCTCTCTATCTCTGTCTATCTGTCTCCCTGTCTCTATCTGTCTCTCTGTCTCTCCTCTCTCTCTTTCTCTGACAGCTGGGTGTGACGGTGATGTTGCCGTGGTAACGCTGTGCCGCAGCTGTCAGGAATTCATCAGTTTCCACAGTAACGGCGGCGCTCCGAGGTTGGGGCTGATCATTATTTCAGTATTCCGGTGATATTACATGTGAAGAGCTCTGATGGAAACATAATTGAGGCACATTAGGATTCGGAGTGACGCTTTTCCCACCACAGTGTGCCACAGCCAGCACAGCGGATATCACCACGGGCCGCGCCGTCAGGAGACCGCACCGCATCCAAATCAGCCCACATCCTCACTGTCACATTCAGCACCTTAATGAAAGATGACAGCAGTATAAACAAGGCCATGCCAAGCCGGCCACCGTCCCCTCTTCATCACACCATCCAGGAACGGAAAATCACGGAATCACATGCAGGACCATACGGCAACATTCCAGCTCTCAGTCTGTATATATGACCAGACACGAGTGGACTCGGGTACAGTGAGGTGCGCACACTGCTGACGGTCACAGCTGGTGTGATCTCCATAGAACAGTCCCAACAGCCGACAGAGGGGTGTAAAGCCCCCCGACACTGGACTGAGCATCATGGGAATTGTGCTCTCTGGAATGATGACCTTTGGGATGAGCTGAATGCAGTTTGTGATCTAGAACTGATCTTCTAATATCAGTACCATGACCTCACTAATGCTCACTCTCTCACTTACTCCCTCCCTTACTCACTCTCTCACTCACTCCCTCCCTTACTCACTCAATCACTCACTCCCTCCCTTACTCACTCAATCACTCTCTCACTTACTCCCTCCCTTACTCACTCAGTCACTCTCTCACTCACTCTCTCACTCTCTCACTCACTCCCTCCCTTACTCACTCAATCACTCTCTCACTCACTCCCTCCCTTACTCACTCAATCACTCTCTCACTCACTCCCTTACTCAGTCACTCACTCCCTCCCTTACTCACTCAATCACTCTCTCATTCACTCCCTCCCTACCTTTCACTCATCCCTCTCCCTCACTCAGTCATCATTCCTAACCCTAACGCACTATCATCGCTCTCTCATTCACTCACTCCCTTACTCACTCACTCACTCCCTCCCTTACTCACTCAATCACTCACTCACTCACTCCACTCACTCCCTCCCTTACTCACTCAATCACTCTCTCACTCAGTCACTCACTCATTCACTCCCTCTCTTACTCACTCCCTCTAATTTAGCGGACAGAAGATCCTCCACAAAGGGGAGCTGCTATTAGCGAGTAGCTGATGTGTACAGCACTGAAAGGCAGGTGATTGGTATTTGACCCCCCTAACAGGGTCTCAGTAACGCTTATACCTGCTGGGTGTCGGGTACGAGTGCAGTGGTTAGACGCACACCAAGCTGGACTGTATGGCTTGAAGCGATCAGCATGCAGTCTCAGCAATCTCAGCTAGTCCTAAACAGCGGGCTCCCCTCTGCTACTGTGCTCAATAAAGAGCTGTCATTCAGAGCGCTGTTTCCCGTGTCATCTTCTCCGCCAAGATGTTACTGGGGTCAGAGGTGGAGGTCCAGAAAGTAATGCCACTACCACAAACTGACAGTAGTCCAGTAAACCAGGACAAACTGGGCAACAGAGACAGCAAAGACCGTGCAGACAAGGACCGTCAGCACAGCCCAAACATGGACAGTACAAGACGCTCGGACAGTGGCCAGTGAGAATCTTCCAGGAGCTTAGTATAACTGATCATGGAGCTCCAGCAATGCATGCAAGCTGACAGCGGAGGTGAGTACGATGGCTCGGGAGATGGCTCATGTCCGTTGTTCAACAAGGCAGCAGGGAGTAGTGAGGGCGGGGGACTTCCTGGGCACACTGCTACCAGAGGAGCTGGGTCAACATGCAGTTTATTGCACTGGCCGGACATCGAGGCCCTTACAGCCAAGGCATGAGGTACCACTATGCTGGGATGGAGGATGCGGTGCTCAGCCTCTCTGCTCTGGCGTACGTTCCCAGGGGCCTGTGGCTTACGGGAAGCCCTGAAGACCCAGTAAGAGAGACCGCACATCTGGTAAATAGCTGTACACATGTGCAGATGTGTCACATGTTCTGGTGCATGGCCCCTGATGACCACCCTGCTATTTTAGCTAGCGCTAGTGATGGTGTCCCCACTGATTGCGTGTTCAGTAAAGAGCATTCACTAAACAACTTTTCAGTTTGTGGAGATGGACTTTTACCATTACTATGACTGTTCAAAGGGCAGCAGGGGTGCCATGGATAAGAGGTGCTTCACTGCTGGGACCCACTGAAATGTTCAACTAATATATGGAGCCCAACACACAAGACCAACAGGTAGAAAATCAGGAAAGAACCTTCTCCTTTTTCCACAGAAGAGCCTGATCCAGCTCAGCTCACTGGCGGCGAAGCTTGAAAGCTCCTGAGTGAAGGTGAAGAAGGAGGAGTCATGGTGTGCTCGGCTTATGGTGACAGGCAGATCTCATGCTGGCTGAGCTGACAAATCCAGCCCAGCCCATACCTGCTCAGCTGTGGAGCACCAGGACCTCCTGGGCTATTGGGGACACGTGTCTATTAAATTGAATGCTTATACTTTACTGTGTTGGGTTACACTCATGTGGGGGAGGTGTGGGGTGGCAGTGCTGTTGGGAAGGAAGATAAAGGTGACCAGGATCAATAACTGATGATAAATTTAGACTGATATGATCAATATTTATTGAGCTACACATACAGAAGTCTGTCTCTCAGTATGGCGACGGGCCGCCGTGTTCGCTAACCCAACATGCCAGACGTCTCGGTATGGAGCTGTAGAGGTTCCTAATGGTGTCCTGTGATAATCCATCCCATGCAGTTTGAACATCCTCTCACAGTTCCTGCAGATGGTGCGGTAGAGGTGGAGGTGGAGGGACACCAGGCCTTCTGGACGTGTGACAGCAAGCCATTCATCCTGGTGCTGACCACGGTGCCTCTTCACACGGGTTCGTTGGCCGTCTCCATCAAGACTCCATCAAGTCGCTGAAGATGACCCGCTGCTATTCTGAGTCACTCCTTGACAGTCTGGCACGACACCATCGCAGTCTTTGGTGATGTTGCCGTGGTGATTAGGGCAGTCACCATAGTGGTCTGTGTCCATGTAGTCCTGTGTCTGGTGCTGGCACTAGCAGGATGACTCGTAGACGGCGTCTAGTCAAGTTCTATGATCTTTGCTTGAGACTGGCTGGACTGAAGTGACTTTGGATAGATCGAGGGCTCCCTGCTGGACGGATCGGAACAGCTCACTGATGAGAGAAGCTGAACACTGTGTTGGAGTGGTTGGTAAGCTAGGCTCGCTAAAACCAGTGGTCTGGAGAGTAACGCCACTACCACAAACGTCCAAACTGGCTCAGCAGATGGCTCAGCATGTGGCTTAGCAGATGGCTCAGCAGATGGCTCATGTCTGTCATTCTGCAGGGCAGCACGAAGTGGTTGGGGTGGGGCATTTCCTGGGCACACTGCTACCAGAGGAGCCGGCGCATTCATGCTGCTACGCTGGGAAGGATGATGTGGTGTCCCGTTTCGTCTTTCTGGAGCATCTTCTCCACTCAGCAACGTTTTTAGGGCTGTGAGTTGCTAAAGTTCCTGTAGTGAGGAAAAGTTTGCACGACAGATCGGCAGTGGAAGCTACGCCGCTGTGGTGTTGTTGTTGTTTTGGGAAGTTTCCGGGCATTCCAGGAATTCTTCTGAGTGCTGATTCCGACCAGCCGTATTGACGTGTGTGAACGCAGCAGGTGTGAAAATGTGTATCGGGCAGCATTAGGGGTCCAGTGAAGGCCCCAGCCGCACCACAGTGAGCGCAGTTTCGCCGCTGGGCTGAGGTATGTGAAGTGAAGTGTGGCGTGATGCTGTATTCCTCTCTGAGGACACGAGGAGTAAGACGTTCCAGCTCCGACGTGAGGTTTGTCACAAATATGGGAGCTGATGTACTCTTCACGCTCCGGCTGCGCTGGAATACAGCGAGACAGGCGGGCGGGAAACTCTAACAGCTGCGCTGGTGACAACTGATCACCCTCCCAGAGGAGAAGGAGCAGGAGGAGGAAGAGCTCTGTGGTGGCTCCAACTATTCCATATCCTGCTTAGGGGGCCTGCTCTGGAAGGCCGAGTCAGAGTCCTCACACCTCTACCTCGCTCACTGTCTCTCTCCTCCCCACACCTCTACCTCTCTTACTGTCTCTCTCCTCCCCACCCCTCTACCTCTCTCACTGTCTTTCTCACTGTCTCTCTCCTCCCCACAACTCTACGTCTCTCACTGTCTCTCTCCTCCCCACACCTCTACCTCGCTCACTGTCTCTCTCCTCCCCACACCTCTACCTCTCTTACTGTCTCTCTCCTCCCCACCCCTCTACCTCTCTCACTGTCTCTCTCACTGTCTCTCTCCTCCCCACACCTCTACGTCTCTCACTGTCTCTCTCCTCCCCACACCTCTACCTCTCTCACTGTCTCTCTCCTCCCCACCCCTCTACCTCTCTCACTGTCTCTCTCCTCCCCACACCTCTACCTCTCTCACTGTCTCTCTCCTCCCCACACCTCTACCTCTCTCACTGTCTCTCTCCTCCCCACACCTCTACCTCTCTCACTGTCTCTCTCCTCCCCACCCCTCTACCTCTCTCACTGTCTCTCTCCTCCCCACCCCTCTACCTCTCTCACTGTCTCTCTCTCCTCCCCAACCTCTACCTCTCTCCACTGTCTCTCTCCTCCCACACCTCTACCTCTCTCACTGTCTCTCTCCTCCCCACCCCTCTACCTCTCTCACTGTCTCTCTCCTCCCCACCCCTCTACCTCTCTCACTGTCTCTCTCCTCCCCACACCTCTACCTCTCTCACTGTCTCTCTCCTCCCCACCCCTCTACCTCTCTCACTGTCTCTCTCCTCCCCACCCCTCTACCTCTCTCACTGTCTCTCTCCTCCCCATCCCTCTACCTGTCTCACTCCTCCCCACACCTCTACCTCTCTCACTGTCTCTCTCCTCCCCACCCCTCTAACTCTCTCACTGTCTCTCTCCTCCCCACCCCTCTAACTCTCTCACTGTCTCTCTCCTCCCCATCCCTCTACGTGTCGCACTCCTCCCCACACCGCTACCTCTTTCATTCTTCAATTATTTGTCTCTCCTTCACTCTGTTTTTTCCTGTTCTCCCTTGCTTACTTTCCATCTCTTTGTCTTTCTTTCTTTCTTTCTGTCTCGTTTATTTTCTCTCTCATTCTCAGTCTTTGTCTCTGTCCCACTTCTTTCCTTGTTATCTCTCACACACTCTGTTCCTCTCTACAGTTTTCTTCTCACTTTCTTTCACCGTCTTCCGCTATCTGCACCTGGAGCGATAAACAAAGCAGGGTTGTTTGGTTGTCCTGGAGGAAGTAATGAAACAGAAAGTGTGCTGCTATCAGGTAAAGCAGACGCTCACTCATCACAGTGAACAGTGAGCTCAGAGGAGAGATGTGGCAGGTAAGTGAGCACAGCAGGAGAGAGAGAGCGAGAGAGAGAGAGAGAGAGAGAGAGAGAGAGAGAGAGAGAGAGAGACAGAGAGAGTGCTGCTGAGCACTTGAGTTCAGCTGAGTGTGGATGATGCACAACAAGGAGCCATTCAGCCTCAGTGTTTACACATGTGCAGTGTAAGAGCAATGCTCTGAGTAATGAAGCATAGCTCGAGACGAGCCTGCAATCTGGCTCTTACACTCTCATGGGACGTTGCTATTGTTTTTCAGAGGGGCGAAGAGAGAGCAGGGTGTCACACCCCTGGATTATGAATGAAAGACATATTCCAGGTGGTACAAAACAGGAAGAGTCAGGAGTACAGCTGTCCCTCATCTACAGCGCCGGTCTGCACAATACGTCAAGGTAACAAGCACCAGCAGTCTGCGTGTTGAACCAAGAAGGCTCACTATCAGTAGTTTGTTTGTTGTTTGATTGTATTCTGGGGTTCTCAGTGCCGGTTTTGGAGGTACAACCAAGACCCTCGGCAGGCCTGCAGAGCCAGTGGAGGAACAGTGTGTCCTTCAATGGGGCTGAATGGTGTAATGTATCCAACACAAATGATGTCACAACGGCCATCTCCCAAGGCCACCGCACACCGGACAGCCACCTCTGTGTCTCTGACTGTCCATCTACAAGGTGGAGCAGCAAGGTAGGAGTGTCTAATAGAGTGGACAGTGAGTGGACACAGTGTCTAAACACTCCAGCAGCACTGCTGTGTCTGATTCACTCACACCAGCACCACGTCATTGTCACTGCAGTGCTGAGAACGATCCACCACCCACACCATACCTGCTCTGTGGTGGTCCTGTGGGGGTCCTGACCATTGAAGAACATGGTAATACAGTACACAGAGAAACAGATGGACTACAGTCTGGACCTGTAGAACCATACTGAGCTGCTCTTTGGTCAGAGGAGCTGCTAAAATGATCTTTCACCTTAGCCGTCTTGGCTCTAGCTCAGCTTTCAAAAGTGTTTGCTGTACAAACCCTTTCCTGGTTTTGTTGCTGTCTCGGTAATTGCATGCCTCTGTGCTTTCATAGCTCCCCGGCTCTTCATCATCTCCACCATTGGAAAAGACAAAATCGTTCCCTACCTCTGTACAGCTAACCTCAGGCCACAGAATCATGTTATCCTCCCACCGTGTAAGCTCGGAGGGACGGGGGGCACGGTCAAAACATGGTCACCGAGGCTTGTTAGATTGATACCAAGTAAATACCTTGTATTTTTGCCCGTTTGACCAAAAACACAGCAATGTTCGTCCACTGTTTCTCTTTCTGTGGTTCGCAGTCAAAGCCAGCATTTGTTTTCCAGTTACTGTTTATGGTCTGAGCTTTTCCAACCCATCCATTCTTAATGGGAAAAGTTAATGTACTAGTTAATGGACAAAAAGTAGAATACTGAGAAGAAGAAGAAAAAGGAAAAGTGCATTTCCTGAAGCCACGGAATGGATAGGCTGTGGCAACACATGGGTCAGTGTGGACGTGGATTAGACTTTGAGGATCATGTAGTTTGGTGGCTGTATAGGTTAATGGAAACAACAGGGTTTGAGTAGCGACAAAAATGAATGGGACTCTATGGGAAAAACAAGGGATTGGAAAAGAGATACACAGTTGAGTGTGGGTCAGGCCAACACGGAATTTCTGCTTGGGGTTCTGCCCTGAGAGAGTGTATGAGAAACGGTGTCTGTCAATCGAGCAGAAGTACAGAAGATGGGCGTGTACTTTTCAATCCCATTCATTCTTAATGGTCTTGACTGTTCCTAAATCCTGGTCTTAAGGGACCGAATCATGTGGACGACCTGCTATGCTTACATCATGTTTACTTAGCTGGTCACTAGTCCGGCTCTTTTGCTGGTGATGCTTTGAGTGCAACCGCATCACAGGCCACATAAAAGCAGCTGGTAGTCGATAACCTTCCCTCCTATTAGTCCTTCAGAAACCTGAGTTCTCCCAGTGGCCCTAATGCTGCTTACTGAGCCCATGAGCTCATTGGGGAGTGCCACCCAGACACTTAGCGATTACTCATCCCGCTAAATAGCCTCTCTTTTGAGCAGCAGGGCTTGCTGGGTAATAGGGGAGCGCCTGGTGGGGGGTGACCATGAAGGCTCAGAACAGCGGTTTCAAAGCTGTGTTGAGAGCTCACTGGAAATGATTCACTGAGGTGATTTGTTCAGTGTCTCAGGAGTGCAAAGCAGTGTGTGAGGTGAGCTTCACTTGGAATGGAAGCTGTACAAACTAATTTGACCAAACAACTAGCTTAAATGTTTTTCGCCACTGAGCGTATGTGTTAAATGCTACTACACTTAGCAGATGTGAATTTTAGATTTATACTCATCATCAGAAGAACAGCTGCACCCAGAAGGAGGTGTGGGAGTGCGGTGCTGGTGGGAAGGAAGATAAAGGTGACCAGGATCAATAACTGATGATAAATTTAGACTGATATGATCAATATTTACTGAGCTACACATACAGAAGTCTGTCTCTCAGTATGGTGGAGTCGGGCCGCCGTGTTTGCTAACCCAACATGCCAGACGTCTCGGTATGGAGCTGTAGAGGTTCCTAATGGTGTCCTGTGATAATCCATCCCATACAGCTTGAACATGCTCACACAGTTCCTGCAGATGGTGCGGTAGGGGTGGAGGTGGAGGGACACCAGGCCTTCTGGGCGTGTGACGACACACCGTTCATCTTGGTGCTGACCACGGTGCCTCCACACACGGATTCGTTGGTCGTCTCCACCAAGACTAAAGCGGGACTCGTCCCTGAAGATGACCCGCTGCCATTCTGAGTCACTCCATGACAGTCTGGTACGACACCACTGCACCATTGGCTTTGGTGATGGTGATGTGGTGTTAAGGAGTGTTCCTTGGACATGTGGGACCGAGTCCACACCCCACCAAAGAAGAGCAGTTTCACTGATCTCATTATGTTTGAACAGAGTCACTAGGACATGTGGGACCAAACTCAACCCCACCCCCCAAAGTACAGCAGAGCCTGTAATCTCAGACAGTCTGAACAGAGTCTTGAGACATGTGGGACCAACCTCACACCCCCAAGGTAGGTTGAGCAAAGTCCCTAGGACATATGGGACCAAGTCCACTCCCAACAATGTAGAGCTGTTTCATGATCTCGTGATGTTTGAGCAGAGTCACTAGGACACATGGTATCAAGACCATCCCCTCAAAATAGAGCAGTGCCAGTGTTCTTAATCAGTTTGAGCGGAGTTGCCAGGGCATGTGGGACCAAGTCCACCCCCAACACCCCACCCACAAAGAAGAGCAGGTCCACTGATCTCATTATATTTGAACAGAGTGGGACCAAACTCACCCCGAGCCCCAAAATAGAGCAGTGCCAGTGCTCTTAGACAGTTTGAGCAGTGTTGCCAGGACATGTGGGACCAAGTCCACACCCCCCCCCACCCCCATCCCCCAAAAAGGGGAGCGGTTCCACTGATCTCATTATGTTTGAACAGAGTTGCTAGGGCATGTGGGACCAAACTCAACCCCAGCCCCCAAAATACAGAAGTGCCAGTGATCTCAGACAGTCTGAGCAGAGTCCCTGGGCCACGTGGACCATATCCCTGGCTCTCCACAGCAGCTTTAAAAAAAAAGTCTACCAGCTTGGTAAACAAATACACCTATGTGTATGGTAGGACACTGATAGACAAAAATGCAAAAGGGTACAAAATTGTGAATTCGGTCAAACCAACAACAAGCAGGATATCAAAAAACTCATTTCAAGCTGAACTGCCCCTTTAATTCACCCCAAACATTCATTCATAAAGAAGGAACCATTCACAAACATCTTATCACCAGCTAAGAGACTGTGTGGCCCGTCTGGATAGACCCAGACTTCCCACTAGCCAATGCATAGCCCGCCAGCTAATGTTTCCCTCATTGCCATATGAATGCAGGTCATACAATGAGCTGCCTGGTCTCTGGCAGAACTGAGTACATTATGAGTATGATGATATTCTCAGGTGTGGAATAACATTAGCCACAGAAATGGAAGTGTCAAGTTATGCTGGGCCTCGAATGAACAATCTCACACATACACACACACGCGCTTTCCGAAGCCGCACTGCAACGCTTTAATGAGGTACAGGCCCTTCGAGTGCGGGTGAGTCATGCCTTAAAAGGAACATCACATCATTATTCTCCTGGGAGAGAAAGAGAATTGAAAACAAGGAGTCTATCATTTGTTGGAGCGCACTGGCGGTTATCCGAACAGAGCTGCCTCCAAATAAACGGCCTCAGACTGACTCATACGTGCGCTAACGCGGAGCTTTACGGCTCGATCTTGTGCCGTGAAGCTACTCATCTGTATTTCTCTCATGACATCTGGGTATCAGTGCCAACTGGGAAGTCACTCGAAACCTTCAGTCGCACTCGTGCCTGATGATGTGGAACGACCCTACAGGTTCTGGCTAGACAAGTGACTTTACCCCGCAGCCCTGAGGGTCCCTCTGCTCTCTGCTCGGCACGACCCTGCTGCCATGGAAACAGTTACGCCTCCCAACAGAGTGACCAGAGCGACGCAAGCGCTGAGCTCCAGCTTACTGTAACTGCACCTGCTTCTGGAAGCACTGGTGGATGACTGACTCAGTCTGAGGTTTCTTTGATGATGTGAAAGTCTAAAAGAGTCTTTCCTTTCTCTCTTTCACTCCGTCTCTCTCTCTCTCTCTCTGTTGCTATATTACTGTATACGTGGGGGTTTCCACTGTACTATGGCTGTGGATGCAAACTGCTTCTAATCCATGGGCGCCTTGGAGAAGAAGCCTCACATAGAGCTGTACCTGTGATACAATATATACACAGCTAAAAAGGTTCTTTAAGGGTTCTTCATTAGCAGGAACGGTTCTCCTGTGGAACAACCAAAACACGTTTTTGCTGGTCAACCAGCTTCACCAGCAAGACTGTCTTGTTCAACCAGCTTCCCAAGCAAGGGTTTGTGCACCATCATGCTGGTTGACCAGTAAAACCAGAAAGACCATTCAGTTCAGCAAACTTCACTAGCGAGGTGTGGGTCGTGTAAATGATTGTGCTGGTTGACCAAAAAAACGCCCAAGGTCAAATTGGCCAACCAGCTTCACCAGCAGGGTTTGCTTATCAGCCAGCTACACCAGCAGGGTTTGCTTATCAGCCAGCTTCACCAGCAGGGTTTGCGTATCAGCCAGCTTCACCAGCAGGGTTTACTTATCAGCCAGCTACACCAGAAGGGTTTACTTATCAGCCAGCTTCACCAGAAGGGTATGCTTATCAGCCAGCTTCACCAGCAGGGTTTGCTTATCAGCCAGCTTCACCAGAGGGGTATGCTTATCAGCCAGCTACACCAGCAGGGTTTGCTTATCAGCCAGCTTCACCAGAAGGGTATGCTTATCAGCCAGCTACACCAGAAGGGTATGCTTATCAGCCAGCTACACCAGCAGGGTATGCTTATCAGCCAGCTTCACCAGCAGGGTTTGCTTATCAGCCAGCTACACCAGAAGGGTTTGCTTGTCAGCCAGCTTCACCAGAAGGGTTTGCTTATCAGCCAGCTTCACCAGAAGGGTATGCTTATCAGCCAGCTACACCAGAAGGGTATGCTTATCAGCCAGCTTCACCAGCAGGGTTTGCTTATCAGCCAGCTACACCAGAAGGGTATGCTTATCAGCCAGCTTCACCAGAAGGGTATGCTTATCAGCCAGCTTCACCAGAAGGGTATGCTTATCAGCCAGCTACACCAGCAGGGTTTACTTATCAGCCAGCTTCACCAGAAGGGTATGCTTATCAGCCAGCTACACCAGAAGGGTATGCTTATCAGCCAGCTTCACCAGAAGGGTTTGCTTATCAGCCAGCTTCACCAGAAGGGTATGCTTATCAGCCAGCTTCACCAGAAGGGTTTGCTTATCAGCCAGCTACACCAGAAGGGTTTGCTTATCAGCCAGCTACACCAGAAGGGTTTGCTTATCAGCCAGCTTCACCAGAAGGGTTTGCTTATCAGCCAGCTACACCAGAAGGGTTTGCTTATCAGCCAGCTTCACCAGAAGGGTATGCTTATCAGCCAGCTACACCAGAAGGGTATGCTTATCAGCCAGCTTCACCAGAAGGGTATGCTTATCAGCCAGCTACACCAGAAGGGTATGCTTATCAGCCAGCTTCACCAGCAGGGTTTGTGTATCAGCCAGCTACACCAGCAGGGTAAGTTTATCAGCCAGCTTCACCAGAAGGGTATGCTTATCAGCCAGCTTCACCAGAAGGGTATGCTTATCAGCCAGCTACACCAGAAGGGTATGCTTATCAGCCAGCTACACCAGCAGGGTTTGTGTATCAGCCAGCTTCACCAGCAGGGTATGCTTATCAGCCAGCTTCACCAGAAGGGTTTGCTTATCAGCCAGCTTCACCAGCAGGGTTTGCGTATCAGCCAGCTTCACCAGCAAGGTTTGTGTATCAGCCAGCTTCACCAGCAGGGTTTGCGTATCAGCCAGCTTCATCAGCAGGGTTTGCTTATCAGCCAGCTTCACCAGCAGGGTTACCTTATCAGCCAGCTTCACCAGCAAGGTTTGTGTATCAGCCAGCTTCACCAGCAGGGTTTGCGTATCAGCCAGCTTCACCAGCAGGGTTTGCGTATCAGCCAGCTTCACCAGCAAGGTTTGTGTATCAGCCAGCTTCACCAGCAGGGTTTGTGTATCAGCCAGCTTCACCAGCAGGGTTTGCTTATCAGCCAGCTACACCGGAATGGTTTGCTTATCAGCCAGCTTCACCAGCAGGGTTTGCTTATCAGCCAGCTACACCAGAAGGGTATGCTTATCAGCCAGCTTCACCATCAGGGTTAGCTTATAAGCCAGCTTCACCAGTGAGGTTTTGGCTTTGTACATTATTATGATAGTTGACCAGCCAAACCACTCATATTGGTCAACCAGTGTAATTCGTTGGTCACCAACAAGGTTTTATATATGATAGCCCTGATTAATCACCTGACCCACCAAAATTATGCTGGTCAACCAGCTTGTGCATGATGGAGCGTTTAGACACTGTGTCCACTCACTGTCCACTCTATTAGACACTCCTACCTTGCTGCTCCACCTTGTAGATGGACAGTCAGAGACGATAGCTCATCTGCTGCTGCACAGTGCAGTGTTGGTCATCCTCTATTCCTCCATCAGTGGGCACAGGACACCGCCCACAGGATGCTGCCCACAGGACGCTGCCCACAGGATGCTGCCCACAGGACGCTCCTGGCTGGATAGTATCAGTGACACTGAGACGTCCAGCAGCACTGCTGTGTCTGATTCACTTTTGGAAAGTTTTAAATTAAAAATCTTACAAATTCTACTTTTAAAAGTACTTAATTATGTATATTGAAAATGTATATTTGTAATAAAAGTGCATATGTTTTACTGGTTGACTGAATTTAAGTGTATGTAGATATAATGAAATCTAATTTAAGATTCATTTCAGGCTGTTTTATTATAATGTGTGGTACTGAAGTGTATCAGTACAACCAGCAGTACCTTTATAACGTGTGTGTGCTATGTGTTGAATGTCCTCCAGAGAAACTTCACATTCTGTTCCAGCTGTGTTTCTTATAAACATCTCATCTACAAAAAATACAAAACACGTGCAGAAGTCCAGAAGCCCAGAGTCTGAAGCAGGGAGAATCTCCACAGTCACCATCATCAAAGAAGTTCCAAAGGTTATCATCACCATCTAGTGGTCAGTGAGGAAGCAGACATCAGGGCTGCCCCGGGTCCTTTAATATCAGGGAGCACTATTCAAGCACATTGTGTGTGTCTGTGTAGATATTGTTTTTTTTTTTTCATTTTTAAAATTGTCACAGATGTAACACACACACACAGACACACACACAGACACACACACATACACACACAGGCACACACAGACACACACACACACAGACACACACACAGACACACACACATACACACACAGGCACACACAGACACACACACACACAGACACACACAGACACACACACACACACACAGACACACAGACACACACACACACACACACACACATACACACACAGGCACACACAGACACACACACACACTATACATATACATATGAACAGTGTGTTTTATAATATAAATGTACTTCCCAGGAAAAAATATATTATAATTGTATTATTAATTTAATTTAACTATAAATGTCCTTTAGCATATTTAACTTAATTTTGTATTTCATATTTCATTATAGTACAGTTATGAATAATAGCAACAACAATAATTTAGTATGATTTATAATCATATGATTTAAAAGCAACAACAACTTTAACAACAACAACAATAAAACTAATAATAATAATAATAATAATGATAATAATAATAACAACAACAACAGCAATAATAATAGTAATAATAATGATAATAATAATAATAACAACAACAGCAATAATAATAATAATAATAAATAATAACAAAACAGCAACAACAACTTTAACAACAACAACAACAATAAAACTAATAATAATAATAATAATAATGATAATAATAATAACAACAACAACAGCAATAATAATAATAATAATAATAATAATAACAGCAATAATAATAATAATAATAATAATAATAATAATAATAATAATAATAATAATAATAATGGCGATACTTGGTAACAACAATCTGTGAAATAAGTGAAAATCAATGTTTTTGTATGTGGTTGCTGTCCAGTGGAAACCATGTATCTCCATTTTGATCTATTTCTATTTTTTGGCATCATTTCATCACATAAGCTGCTGTTTACTTTGGGTGGACATTTCACCAGAATAGATCACCAGAAATATCCTAAACATGCTCAGGAGAACGTCTGGTTCCACTGACTTACATTCAAATTCGGTCAGGTTTTTGATCTCTCCTGTAAAGCTGCCATTTTTGAGATACTTGTTTTTCTTTGGACAGCGACGATATATTTAATAAGAAACATGATGGTTTAATATGTGTATAACTGCTCAGAGTTGTGATGGCTAGTCAAGTACTAGCTACCGATTTTGAGTTCTGCTCAAAATGAGCTAAAAGTGTCACTACAAGAGCAGTCATTATAGAGGTTTATTGACGTTTTTGGTGTCTACATTGAAAAGTTATTATAATTATTAATAAAATAATTAATAATGATAATTACTTATATGTATATGTGTGTAGGGTCATTTTCCACATCTGTAGTACTAAAGAAAACATTTCCATTAAGGTGGGGTTGTGTTTTGCACACAGAGGAATCCGTCTTCCTCATTTAACTCACCCGTGAAGTGAAACACCCACATACACACACTCTAGTGAACACACACACACACTTGTGGGCAGTGGGGAGCCCTACCCATGGCGCCTGGGGAGCAGTTGGGGGTTAGGTGCCTTGCTCAAGGGCACCTAATTTTTTACTTCTCGGTTCAGGGCATAGAACCTGGCAACCCTCTGGTCACAAGGCTGTCGCCAGCCCACAATGCCATCGCTGCCCAAAGAGAAAGAAGGCAACTGTACAGGAGAGGCTCAAAACCTCATTTAACTTTAATGGAACTCAATGGAACCAGACATCTTTCCAATCAGTTTTAGACCAATTCTGTTGGTCCATGCATCATACGATTCTGACTCGGTGTCACACCCTGCCCTGTCCTGTTCATGTTTGTCTGTCTTCTCTGGCTTCCTGTTTCTGTCTTGTCATGTCCATGTGCTGTCTGTCACTCTGTTCCATGTGCTTCTGTTTGTTTTGGTCATTGGCTCCTCCTGTCTCCGCCCTCTTGTCAGGCCCCTCACCTGTTTCTGGCTCCTCCCCTTCCCAGGTGTCTCTCGTTAGCCCTTGTTGTTTAATACTCCATGTTGTCCCCTTTGTTCTGGCTTGGCGTTTGTCCTCCCACCAGTCTTTGTCTCCGTGTCAGTCGTTTGTCTCTGTGAGTTGTTTCTGTTTTAGTTATTAAGCCAGTATTAATACCAGATAATAAAGCACTAAAGCTGCTCATGGACTTTCTCTTCACATTCTGCTTTTCAGGGAAACCTACTTTTCAGGTTTCAGCAGAAACCTCAATACAGTGGCCCAACAGAAGATTGAGTGACCTTAGATTGACCTCAGCGTGGCCATGCTCATGGCTGTTCTGAAGTGTGATGGATGAGAGAAACAGACAGCAGTGACTGGAGGATGTGAGGCCCTTGGTAACAGAGACAGGCGCTTCACTCATGAGTGGCAGCTGTATGAAAACTCTGTCTGGTTCAAGGCAGACGAGAAAAATGTTTTACAAGATGTGACAGTAGATGAGGCGGTCGTCTGCCGTATTGCACTCCGCTCCAGCTCAGCACACTCCGGGAGCTCTGTTGACCCTGATTTGGAGGATTTGGACGGTTGACCTTGAGTGTACTTTCTAAGGGTCAATGTAAAAAGATGTATAAGCACACCAGACAAAAAGACTAAGCACCTGTGATTGAAACGTACCTAATAGAATGCCATACCTCCACCAGCACCAATAACAGCTGGGATTGGATTTGACCTGGACTGGACAAGTTTCTGGATGTTGGCCACATCAGTGTTCAGACACTCTTACGTCATGGAATTGGACAGTTGGGCCGGAGTTGGTGGATGCTGTCCCTGGCACAATTCCGAAGAGAATTACTTGTAGACTGGGATTAGAGCCACTGCTTGTAGCCATGTATGTTGTTGGTGTAGCTTAGTGGATAACACCACTTCCTGCCACCACCACATGTGGGAGACTGGGGTTCGAAACCCAGTCTGGGTGACTATGTGCTACACCAACAAGAGCTGTTGGGCAAGACTCCTACTCCTGCAGATTCAGCTACTTCCTTCACACTATGGTCTTTGGCCACGCCCACATGCAGTCCCTCCTTTTAGCCAATCATTAACATCTGCTCTGGAGCCATTTTCCACACATGGAGCAAGACGTTTCCTGCACTGTAGCACCTCCTCCCAATCTATGGATCCCGTCACTCACACCCCACAGGCATTTATAGCCCCATCATCCTCGTGCAGCGCCATCTGCAGGAGGCTGAAGGTACTACCACCTTAAACACACACTGACTAATATTTTTATTATTATTATTATTTTTAGATGTGCACAAGTACCCAGTATTCTCAATTCTGTGTATGTTATGTGTATTTCTGGAAGAAATGAAGGCCGCATGCTCCGAACCACAGGCGAAAAGGACCATCCAGACTGTTACCAGCAACAAACCCAAAAGCCAGAGTCTGTTTTGGTGTGGGCTCAGTATTTTAGTACCCTCAGCAAAGGTAATTTACACTTCTGTGATGCACCATTAATGCCGAAAAGCACATAGAGCTTAAGGAGGAACATAGACTGCCCTCAGGGCAACATCATTTCCAGACACGCCAATGCATATTTTATTAAGACAACACGAAACCACAGTCTGCCTACATTCCTAAGGCACAGCTGGAGAAAAAGAGAGCAGGTGTGCTGGCCTGGCCTGCCTGATGTCCTGACCTGTCCCTATAAGAGAATTCGACTTTGACAACCCCAAACTCTTGCACAGCTCAAAGCCTGCAGGAGAATGGCTTATAAGTACACCTGAAACACTTCAGCACTCGCTATCTCGAGTCCCTTAGTGGTAAATGCTTTACTGGGTAGTGACGGTACCATAAGGACAATGAAGTTACAGCGTAGGCCATTATATCACACTTAGCGCTGATTGTATCAAATACTGGCCAAAGAAAACAAAGAGGAGCTTCAGTTATAGAAGAAAGCCATTCTCATAAATCCTTATCTGATCTGACTTGATGAGCTACAGTAGGTACTTCTGCAGATCCTGCATTTGTCATCATAAAGTCATCTCCAGCACAGCAGCCAGACAGAGCGGGCCGGCTGTAGGAGCCCAGGTGCTGTTCTCTTTACGGCATTCTCTTTAATGCAGGGTGCAGTCTAGCATTATCAACACACCAAGTACAGGAGTCAGAAAATATGGGGTGCAGAGGTGAGAGAGAGAGGGGGAGAGAGAGAGAGACTGAGAGAGAGGGTTAGAGAGAGAGGGAGAGAGAGAGAGAGAGAGAAGGAGAGAGAGAAGGAGAGAGAGAGGGTGTGAGAGAGAGAGGGAGAGAGAGGGTGAGAGAGAGAGGGAGAGAGAGGGGGGGGTGAGAGAGAGGGAGAGAGAAAGAGTGGTATAAAGAGAGAATGAGAAAGAGAGAGAGAGAGAGAGAGAAGGAGAGAGATAGGGTGAGAGAGAGAGAGAAAGAGTGGTATAAAGAGAGAATGAGAAAGAGAGAGGAGGAGAGAGATAGGGTGAGAGAGAGAGAGAGAGAGAGAGAGAGAGAGAGAGAGAGAGAGAGAAAGAGAGTGTTCAAAGTGTGATTGATCAACTTTGAGAGTAATTCAGTGTGAGCCATTTCATAGCGATCAGTTTGAGTGTGATTCATTGTGATCCACTTGAGTGTGATTCAGTGTGATCAGTCAGAGTGTGATGGTATGTGATCAGCTTTAGTGCAGTTCAGTGTGATCAATTTGAGTGTGATTGAGTTTAATTGGATGATAGTGGTGTGAGTGATTCAGTGTGATCAGGCTGACAGTGATTCACTGGGATTCAGACTGATTTGGTAAGATTGTTTTTTGGGTGATTAGCTTGTAAGAGATTCAGGGAGATCAATTCATAGCCTGTTTAGATGTGATCAGTTTGAGGGAGATTTGGTGTGATTTAAACTGACTCTGTGTAATCAGTTTGTGGGTGAATTGTTGAGATCAGTTTGAGTTTAACTCAACGTTGATTCAGTATGATCAGTTTAATAATAAATCAGTGTGATCAGTTTGAGTGTGATACATTGGGACTACTCTGATTGCGATTCACTCTGATTCCATGTGATCTATTTGATTGTTATTTATTGAAACTGAGTGTGATCAGTTTGAGAGTGATTCAGTGTGATCAGTTTGAGTGTGATTCAGTGGGATCAGTTTGAGTGTGATTCAGTGTGATCAGTTTGAGTGTGATTCAGTGTGATCAGATTGAGTGTGATTCAGTGGGATCAGTTTGAGTGTGATCAGTTTGAGTGTGATTCAGTGTGATCCGTTTGAGTGTGATTCAGTGGGATCAGTTTGAGTGTGATTCAGTGGGATCAGATTGAGTGTGATCAGTTTGAGTGTGATTCAGTGTGATCCGTTTGAGTGTGATTCAGTGGGATCAGTTTGAGTGTGATTCAGTGGGATCAGATTGAGTGTGATCAGTTTTAGTGTGATTCAGTGTGATCAGTTTGAGTGTGATTCAGTGGGATCAGTTTGAGTGTGATTCAGTGTGATCAGTTTGAGTGTGATTCAGTAGGATCAGTGTGAGTGTGATTCATTGGGATCAGTTTGCGTGTGATCAGTTTGAGTGTGATTCAGTGTGATCCGTTTGAGAGTGATTCAGTGGGATCAGATTGAGTGTGATTCAGTGTGATCAGTTTGAGTGTGATTCAGTGTGATCAGTTTGAGTGTGATTCAGTGTGATCAGTTTGAGAGTGATTCAGTGGGATCAGATTGAGTGTGATTCAGTGTGATCAGTTTGAGTGTGATTCAGTGTGATCCGTTTGAGAGTGATTCAGTGGGATCAGATTGAGTGTGATTCAGTGTGATCTGTTTGAGTGTGATTCAGTGGCATCAGATCGACTGTGATTCAGTTTGTTCAGTCTGAGAGCGATCTAGTGTAATCAATTTGATTGTGATCCACTGTGATCACTCTGAGAGAGACTCAGTGTGATCCAGGATGATCTGGCGTGATCAGGTAGAGAGTGATTAAGTGTGAAATGCCTTCAGAAAATGAGAACAGTGCTGTGATGAGGCCTCAGGGGACAGAGCTCTGGAGAGTGCATTGGAGAGAAAAGGCAAATCCGGACAGAGCACGGCCAGAGAGAGCCTCCAAAGCCAACAGCTGCCAAAGCCTTAAAGGGATAATATCATTGTGCAAGCGTTTTTCACTCCCCTACAAACGACTTCCTGCGAGCGCACTAATCTGCATGGCATGAACGCTCTTCCAGCTGCACTTCCTGCTTATCGGCCGAAAGGAGAGGAAATCTCTTAAAGAGGGACTAATGGCAGAGCCGGTGAGAAATGAATAATGCTGCACTTTTATTTCTGTACCCACACAATGGGGTGGAAGGGTCAGGGCAGTGCGCTGTAGATACTAATTGCCTTTGCAAATCGAGCAGTGCTAAATTTAATCAGGCCACAAATTTTAGTGCTCCCCGCTCCCTTAACGGCCAGCGTGTAATGGACTTGCTAATGCAATGAAATGCTTATCTTGACCTGCTAAGGCCTCGGTGCACGGAGTGTAATGACTTGAAGGCACACTCAAGCTCAGAGGCTACCCTAATGGCCTCTGATGTGGCCTCTGTTGGACTGTTGATAAGCTGCTGCCATTTGCAGAAATAAACCAGACTCACCTACCTAGGAGTTACATGCAGGTCCGGGCCGTGAAACGTAGCCTGTAAAAGACCAAATGAAACATCAACACCGACCAAAGTTTAAAGACTCCACATTAAATGGGTTTGTGGTAAACACTCTTAATGTAAAGAACAGCCAATGAGAATGTTGCATGCATATCTATATATATACACTCATCGTCAGAAGAACAGATGCACCCAGAAGGAGGTGTGGGAGTGCGGTGGTGTTGGGAAGGAGGATAAAGGTGACCAGGATCAATAACTGATGATACATTTAGACTGATATGATCAATATTTATTGAGCTACACATACAGAAGTCTGTCTCTCAGTATGGCGTCGGGCCGTAATGGTTCCTAACCCAACATGCCAGACGTCTCGGTATGGAGCTGTAGAGGTTCCTAATGGTGTCCTGTGATAATTCATCCCATGCAGCTTGAACATCCTCACACAGTTTCTGCAGATGGTGCGGTAGGGGTGGAGGTGGAGTGACACCAGGCCTTCTGGACGTGTGACAACAAACCGCTCATCTTGGTGCTGACCACGGTGCCTCCACACACGGATTCGTTGGGCGTCTCCACCAAGACTAAAGCGGGACAGGTAGTCCTGCATTGTGCCAATGGTGCTAGGACTAACAGGATGACTCATAGAGGGTGTCACTGCGCACTGAATGTCCACCACCGTGGCTTTTGACTCAAGTTGGTTAATTTGTCAGTTCTCTCTGTCTCTCCGTGGTGGCAAGTAGTAGCTCGATAAGACCATCCCGCTAACGGGAGCCCTATGGTGTAAACCTTTTTGGACTCTTCTACTGCTTGAAGTGCTTTCAAACTCTTCTCTGAGGTATACTTCCATTGTTTATGTCACATGCGAGGCAGTGCGTAAAACTGGAATCCATCGAGAGGAATAAAACTCGAATTATTCAAGTTTCACAATCGGCCTTGCATGTGTGTGTGTGTGTGCGTGAGTGTGTGTGTGTGTTTGTGTGTGTGAGTGTGTGTGTGTGTTTGTGTGTTTGTGTGTGTGTGTTTGTGTGTGTGTGTGTTTGTGTGTGTGAGTGTGTGTGTTTGTGTGTGTGTGTGTTTGTGTGTGTGAGTGTGTGTGTTTGTGTGTGTGTGTGTTTGTGTGTGTGAGTGTGTGTGTTTGTGTGTGTGTGTGTTTGTGTGTGTGAGTCTGTATGAGTGCGTGAGTGTGTGTGAATGCTTGACTGTATGTGTGTGAGTGCATGAGTGTGTGTGTGTGTGTGAGTGTGTGTGTGTGTGAGTGTGTGTGTGTATGTGAGTGTGTATGAGTGTGTGAGTGTGCGTGTGAGTGTGTGTGAATGCTTGAGTGTATGTGTGTGAGTGTGTGTGTGTGTGTGTTTGTGTGTGAGTGCGTGAGTGTATGTGTGTGAGTGTGTGTGTGAGTGTGTGAGTGTGTGAGTGTGTGGTTGTGAACCTCATCCTCTTGCATTGATCCTAAATGACAAATAATAATAACAATAATAATAATAATAATAATAATAATAATATTGATGATGATGATAATAATGATAATAATAATAACAATAATAATAATAATACGTAGATAATAATATAAGTCCATACGTTCATTTTAAAGTTCAAGGAACACTCTCTTTCATCTGTCTATTGCTTCAAGTGATCCTTAGAGAGAATGATAAAGGAGAGCTGCTCCTCGCTTGAGCACAAGAAGGCTCTGTGATATCAAATAGCTGAGCGGTGGCTGCACACGGGCTTTGGCCACAGGTGCAAAATCAATAGAGAATTGAACCAGAGCATCAGCCCAAGAGGAAATGGAAGAGAGAGAAGCAGCTGGAACAGACCCTGTACTGACCCTGGTCATCAAACCCATGAGAACAAAAGCCCTCAGCGCAGAGTGATGGGAAATCACCATGGATGAGACATAAAGGTCATACAGTGGAGGTCCGTTTCCGTAGTAACCAAGGACGAGCTAGTGCAAAGTTACAAGGCGAAATATTCTCAGTTATTTTGCTCTTCTGGAAAAAACATGGAACACAGGAAGTCGATATGGGAATTCCATACCAAAGGCTTCAGAGCAAATCAGGTCCTGTCACATGATGCAGCATTATGGGAGAAGACTCAGTGTTACAGGGCTGAACATGCAGCATTACAGGACTATGGATGCGGCATCGTGGGTCAAAAGATGCTCTGCTATTTCCTGTATTTTATTCTTTCGCTGGTTAAAAAATAAAACGATTTCCCCTTTTTTCATAATTACATCGCACACAGTTCACAGTCCGTCTAAAACACTTTACCGAAGCAGCCCTGAATATTCGGAAGCTGGGAGTGAAGTCCATCCGCTCTGGGAATCTGTGAAAGACACTTACTTAATGCTCTTCAATATTTAAATAACAGCTTCTCCCTCCATCCCATCTTCTGTGTGCATTATTCAAACTCAGCAGAGGCGTCTCTCTCATCTGCACCACTAGGGGGCAGCACATACAAGCTTTTCACCATCACCTCGTCGCCCAGAGTTCATTATACACTTACACCAACATATAACTGACAGTCTGTAATGGATTCATAGGTTTGTGATCCAGGACAGTTCAAACCACCCCCACAACCCATTAACAGGGGTCTGTACCTGATTTAATTAGACTACAGCAGAAGACGTAGGCCTAGTACGCTGGAATTACAGCAGGTAGACCCACATTTGATTACGGCGGGTAGACAAACATGTTGAACAAGGCTTTAACATTTTTAGTCTCCACCGTATAATGAATCTTTCATTACTGGCTCTTTCCCCAATCCCTCCGCTCTATGTGCGTTTCTATTTTTGGGATCCGGATTCCCTAGAGTCTGGAAGTGTGGCATAATCCGCTTCTGGAGCTCCAGACTTTGGCCCATATATCTGCTGTAGGCCTATTGCTGCGCTCTATTAAAGAAGGGATGATTTTTCATGGAGGTGCCACCGAGCCAGCTACCTAGCAAAACTGATAACAAGGGGGTCCAAAATTGATTCCCTGTTACCCCAAATGTGCTGGATCAGCCAAGGCATGTTTGGCTTCTACAGGTCTGCACTGGAGCAACTAGGCTAATGTAGCTTGCTCTGAAATATGGACCAAGACTGAGAACGTTCAGGCTTCAGGGCGGCGGCTCCAGCTGGTTTTAGCTTTACTCCATGTTTATAGATGACAGTGCGTTGTAAAGCGGTGGAAACCACATTAGCAAGTCTATTTTAGATAACAGCTCGACACAGTTTGATGCTAGTGTTGCTATTAGCTTTAGCTTTGTTAGCTTTAGCTCAGTACAAAGCTACGGAAGCAAAAATCAGACCAGGGGTGCTCAGCGCCGGTCCTGGAGAGCTGATATACAAATTTGATGTACTTTCTCTCAATCACAGGGAATTGCCGTGCTGTGTGTGGAGTACGAAAATACGACGGTTTTCCTGAAATGTCCTTTTTTAAAAATTCTGGAATGGTGCCTTGCTTACAATATCGCAGTATATTGCTAAATGGAATCATAACCCATGTATCATGACACATATGGTATTTCCAGATTCTTGCTAACGCACAACTCTAGAATTGTGTTAGCACAATTTTCCTCAGTAACCCCAAGAATTCCCTGATTTTGTTCTGTGCCAGCAAAACGGCACTTGGTAATCACAGTTAAGCGCCACTGAGAAGTCTTTATACTTGGCTCAGGTGTGATGGAACTATTCACTGAGGCTCAGGTGGGTTAGAATGGGGGAAATGAGTCAGTCACTGGTTGAAATATGAGTGGGAAAGCTTGTAGCGCTCAACATGACGTCTGCTCCCGGTGAAAGTACAGCCTCTCAGGAAAAGCAGCCAATGAGTATTGGTCATTTAACCTTCAGTTTGGGGTGCTTTGGTCTCTCTCCATTCAAAGAGATCACAGTCTGGTCTTATATGGCTAGAAATAACTACCTGGTGGCATGCAAGGAGGGCCATCGAATCACTAGGCTTTCCGGTAGGGATCGGAACACAGCCAAATACAGTAGCCCTGAC
The DNA here is from genome assembly GCA_024036415.1 of Prochilodus magdalenae. Lineage (NCBI taxonomy): Eukaryota > Metazoa > Chordata > Actinopteri > Characiformes > Prochilodontidae > Prochilodus > Prochilodus magdalenae. Next base: position 92,847 of record JAMWET010003410.1, on the reverse strand, counting down.
GTTACATATATCAGCACCATGTCCTCAATGCTTGCAATATCTTTAATATTAATAACAATACTGTACATATACATAGGGTCTCTTCTGTAGCAACCCCTTGCTATAAGTGTCTGGTGGAGCTTCTTTACACTAGGGCTGTCCAGTCTTATCCACAAAGGGTCCATGTGGGTGTACACATTCTATGTGCTTGTTGGAATGAAAACCTGCAGGCCTTCGTGGATAAGGCTGGTGCAGACCCTTTGTGTCAGTCATCCTCTAGTACAGGGGTGCAACAACTCCCAACTCCAGTCCTGTCAGAAACTGGCCAGGGGGGCGGGGCTGATAGACTGTAGAGACAAACAGACATCTCCTTAGTGTCTCTGCAGTTTCTCTTAGACAACACTGAGATCAGAGGGAAGGCCAAGGAGACGTTTTCAGCTCTAGCTTTCGCAAAAGACGTTAGTCATCTCACACGTGTCTCCTCTTCGGTTTCAATAGGATCTCAATAAAGCCACCTTGCGCTCAGATTGGCAGACATGATAAAGCTCATGTTTATTTGCCACTAGAGGAGTTCTAGAGCGTTTCTCTTTCCTCAAGATCATCCTCTCAGTCTTGAAGCAATGAGATCATTTTCATCTGGCTCAGAAGTATCTCATGTCTCCTTTTGTCTGAGGGGAATCAGCTCTAATCCTGAGTCACAGAGCATCAGCAATATACGGACCACATTCTGTGAGTGTGCACTTACAGAGGGAAGCACAAAGTGGGCGTTTCCAATAAAGTGGCCAGTAAGTGTAAGCACAAGGCGGTTGTTTCCGATAAAGTGGCCACTGAGTGGAAGTACAGGGTAAGTGTTTCTGACAAAGTGGCCAGCAAATGGAAGCACAAGGTAGGTGTTTCCAATAAAGTGGCCACTGAGTGGAAGCACAAGGTAGGTGTTTCTGATAAAGTGGCCAGCAAATGGAAGCACAAGGTAAGTGTTTCTGATAAAGTGGCCACTGAGTGGAAGCACAAGGTAAGTGTTTCTGATAAAGTGGCCAGCAAATGGAAGCACAAGGTAAGTGTTTCTGATAAAGTGGCCACTGAGTGGAAGCACAAGGTAAGTGTTTCTGATAAAGTGGCCAGCAAATGGAAGCACATGGTTGGTGTTTCTAATAAAGCGGCCAGTGAAAGGAAGATTAAGGTTAGTGTTTCTAATAAAGTGGCCAGATGCAACTGCAAGTATAGGTGTTTCTTATAAAGTGGCCAGTTGCTGAAAAAACAAGGTAGGTGTCTCTGATAAAGTGGCCACTGAGTGGAAGCACAAGGTAGGTGTTTCTGATAAAGTGGCCAGCAAATGGAAGCACAAGGTAAGTGTTTCTGATAAAGTGGCCACTGAGTGGAAGCACAAGGTAAGTGTTTCTGATAAAGTGGCCAGCAAATGGAAGCAAATGGTTGGTGTTTCTAATAAAGCAGCCAGTGAAAGGAAGATTAAGGTCAGTGTTTCTAATAAAGTGGCCAGATGCAACTGCAAGTATAGGTGTTTTTTTATAAGTGGCCAGTTGCTGAAAAAACAAGGTAGGTGTCTCTGATAAAGTGGCCAATAAGTGGAAATGCATGGTAGGTGTTTCCAATAAATTGGACAGCCTGTGGGAACACAAGGCAGGTGTTTCCAATAAAGTGACCAGTGAGTGGAAGTACAGGGCACAGTCTGATGCTCGGGGTTAAACGCTTATCTCTGGATGTTGATCTCTCTATAGCGAAACTCCAGTTCAGCTCCAGAGTAAACACCAACTCCAGACTGAAGAGAGAGAGCCTGGTGGGCGGAGCTATGCGCCCTCCAACGGAGCCATGGCAACGCTGGAACGATTGCCTAGGAACCAATAACGTAAAGCGTGCCGGAGAGTCGTAAATTCAAACGGTGCGGTGTGGGAGAGAGTCGCGGAGTGGAGAAGAGCGGCGGAGCGCCGAGACGAGGCCACACACCAACCCGCTTATCCGCCACACGGCGCACACGGACGGCATGAACGCGGCCATATCGGTGCACAGGGCTGCCCTACACCTCTGTACGAGCGCGGACTAGCAGGAGCGGGAAGAGTTAAACGGCTGCAGCCCGGTGTTTGTTATTGCCCAGGCTAGGCGGCTAGCTCCCTCCGTCCGGGCTGCTCTGCTCTGCTCCCACGGCTCTCCTGATGATGGAAAGAGGGATGAGTCGAGTTTCCAGGCTGGAGGTGATGTGCGCTCCGTGAAGACTGATATATTGCCTGCCGTTTAACCTCGGTTTGTGTCCGTGTTGAGCTGAGCGAAGCAGCGGTTCCCCTTTCCCGGCTTATTGGAAAGCTTTCAGCTCTGAAGCCCAAAAATGACACCAGAAGAAACATTACTAGAAGACTGAGTGAAGAAGAAAGTCCCTCAGGTTGGTGTTCAGTCTGTCTTCTTTAGGTTTTCTTTCATTTCTTCTCCTTTTATTCATTGGAATATCCTTTCCTCCTCTTTTCCCGTTCTCCTCTCGTCTGTTTACATGCCGTGTCCATGTTGCTCTGCTGAGTTGTTAGTTTGGTTGTGGTAGTTGGGGGTCTCATGGTTCATATGGTTTCACCGTGCTTTATTTAAAACACTGAGGGATGCCAACTTCAGCACCTTCCCTTAATATCTCTCTCTCTCTTTCTCTTTCTCTTTCTTTTCTTTTTCCATGTGTCATAGCCTGTCACTAGAAGAGGTTCCTACTGTCTGCTAGAAGTGCAAGTGAAGCCCGTTTGCTGTAGTAACTGTGGTCCAGACTTGTAGACCAGACGCTTTGTCTCCGGTCTTTTCTAACATGTAGGAGTTGCTGGAGTCTCTCATTTCTTGGCTCAGTGTTGACGGAGGAGAGGAGTCCAGCGTTGCAGGCTGTAGCCTGATCTTCTCTCCTGCAGATATGTGTAATAATAATGTGAGTATAGGACTTTTAGTGCTGACTGTTAAGAGTCACCCATGGATAAGAGTCACTTTGGCCCAGCCTGGTAGACGTGATGCTTCGTCTCAGGTCCCTTCTGACTTGTGGGAGTTGCTGGAGTCTCTGTTTCCTGGCTCCGTCCTGGCAGGCAGGACAGCGTAAGTGGAGCCCAGGGTTGTAGCGTTTACATGCTGTTCTCATCCTCAGCTGCTAAGCCAGGTTCGCGTTGTTCATGCTGAGAGAGGTTCAGAAGTAGCTCCTTTGGTTAGCTCACTGGGATCCCATGTATGTGTAGCAGGGTGATCAGCAGAGGAAGCACCGGCTAGACAAGTCACTGTGATCCAGTCATATCGACTAGATGCTTCGTCTCAGGTCTTTTCTGACATGTAGGAGTTGCTGGAGTCTCCTGTTTCTTGGCTTCGGTCCTGGCAGGCAGGACAATGCTGTCGCGTTTACATGCTGTTGTTATCCCTTTATGAGGCGGCTTAAAGAGGTCCATGTCATTCGTGCCTGAGTGAGTGTAATCCCGCTTCTTGTTTTCCATGGATGTGCAATAATGTGACTACAGGTGTGCTAACGATCAGCGATAAGGTTAGACGAGTCCCTGTGGTGCAGACATATAGACTAGGTGCTTCGTCTCAAGTCCTTTCTGACATGTAGGAGTTGCTGGGGTTTCTCATTTCGTAGAGCCCACTGTAGCCCCCGCATGCTGCCCTGATCGTTTCTCCTACTGATACGTGTGTCTCAGTTTCTCGGATCATGAGGGCAGAAGTAGCTGCCTCGGTGATGTCGCCGTGATCCAGATTTGTGGGCTAGATGCTTTATCTCGGGTCCTTTCTGCTGTGCGGGAGGCTCGGTTCGTTCGCTGTGATCGAGTCTTGTGGACGCGAGGCTGACATGCTCCTCTGGTTCCTTTGTCGTGAGTATGTGTAATGTAGTGTGACCAACGGAGATTAAGGCTGTGTCATTTGAGGTTTGCAGAAGAAGCTCCCTCAGCGATGAGTGCAGAGGCAGCACCGTCAGGAAAGCCACTTTGGTAGGAGTTGCTGGAGTCTCTCATTCCTTGGCTCGGTCTTGGCGAGTGTGTTCCAGGACGGCACGTTGTAGCGCCTGCATGCTGTCCTGATAAGTTCTCCTTCCAATGTGTGTAATGCCGTGAGCGATGGCGCCTCGTTTTCTCCGGTCATAAGTGCAGACATAGAGCCCTCAGTGATATCGTAGACTCGAGGACTAGACACTTCATCTCGGGACGGCAAACTGTAGTGCGTACATGCGACCCTGACCTCTTTTCTGGCCGATGTGTGTGCAGAAGATGCTTCCTCGGTCCAGTCAGTGTGATTGAGTCCTAACCCTAACCCTAACCCTAGCGTCCTAACCCTAGACCTACGTGTGGACTAGGTGTTTCATCTCAGGTCCTTTCTAACGTGCAGGAGACAGAACTAGCTCCCTTGTGGACGAGAGGCTTACATGGTGCTCTCGTCCTTCTGCTGTGAGGCTGTGTGGTATAATATGACCCCAGCTGGTTTACGTCGTTTGTCGTTTGAGGCTTGAGTCCAGAAACTCCCTCGGTTAAGTCACAGTGATCCGTTTCTCCAAATACGTTTGATTATGTGATTGAAAGAGTTGTAATGCTCAGCGATGAGTGCAGAAGAAGAAGCGCCGCGGTCCCGACTCGTCGACTAGACGCCTCGTCTCAGGTCCTTTCTGGCATGTAGGAGTTGCTGGAGTCTCTTATTTCTTGGCTCAGCCTTGAACAACTTCAGCGGAGCCCGGGACTGCAGAACCGAGCACTTACAGCGTACCCTGATCTTTTCTCCTTCAAATATTTAAAAATATAATTTTTATTGTATTAATAATGGTTTTTGTATGTGCTCTGATCATGAGTGCAGAAGCAGCTCCAGTCGCTGTGATTGAGGCTTGTGGACGAGGGGCTTACACGCTGTTCTCGTCTCTTTGTTGTGAGTATGAGTAGTGTAATGTAACAAACGGAGGTTTGTGTCAAGAGGCCAGAAGGAGCTCCCTCGGTTAAGCCACTGTGACCCAGACTGAGTCGCCGGTCCTTTCTGACATGTCGGAGTTGCTGGAGTCTTTGTTTCTTGGCTCGGTCCTGATGGGTAGAGCAGTGTAACTGGAGTCCAGGACTGTAGTGCTTACATGGCTCCTGAGCTTCCTCGCTTCAGTCACTATGGGTGAGACTTGTGGACCACACGCTCGGTCTCAGGTGGTCCTACAGGAGGCAGAACAGAGTCCAGGGCTGTGTACTGGAGCGCTTGCATGCTGCCCTGATGCATATATGTGTGATAATGTGATTAAGAAGATGCTCCCCTGGCTTGTAGACCAGACGCTTCGTCTCGGGTCCTTTCTAAAGTCCGTCCTGATGGACAGAACAGTACGACCCTGGGACCGCAGCTTTCATGTGCTCTGCTACTTCCTTTTTTCCCCCTCTTTACTGAAAATAACGTGAGTAAAAGAGGCCCGTTTCACCTGTACCTAGGCGTAGTAGGGGCTCCGCTGTAATCGAGGCTTGCGGACTGGAGGCTTGCATGCTGTTCTTTCCATTTCCTTGTATGTGCAATGCAGTGCAACTGACGGAGGTTAATGTCATTAGTTCGTATGTGCTGAAAATGCTTTCTTGGTTAAGTCACTGTGGACTAGACGCTTCGTCTCAGGTCCTTTCTGAAGTCGCCGAAGTGTGCTGTGTGTGTGTGTGTGTGTGTTGCTGTACAAAGAAAAACTTATTTTCATTTTTTTTTCTATGATTTTGACTTTTATTCCTCATTTGATCACATGACCTGCAGTTTACATAGTGTACACATTTCATGATAAATGGACCAACAGAAATGGCCCAAATTGGTTTGGAAAAACGTCTGGTTCCATTGACCTACATTAAACTGAAATGAGGTTTTTGCCTTCTCCTGTAAAGTTGCCAATTTCGAGATGCTTGTTTGTCTTTGGGCAGCGACAGAATCCTGTGTGAGCCTTCATGTATCTCCACACGGGTCTGAAACGCTCCGCAACAGGGCCAGCAAGAAGAGATGCCAATCCTGACCCGTCAAATTCTCCCCTCCCATGCTTTTTCGTATTGTGCAGTCTTCCTGAAACAGATGGCTTTATCTCTACAGCAGTGTGCGAAGCAGGAACGAGGAAGGAACCCTATTAATAACCTAGCGAATAAGGGCACGTGTTCCACCCATGTGGTTAGTAAGTACTCGGTGTGCTTTTGCCATCAACTTTAAACTTTGCTGTGCTCCCGTATTGGCTTGCAGCGACCGGCTGTGGCGTCTTCTAGCGAACTTGGTCCGGACACAAGGCAAACATTGTGCCTGGTTTGTCTGAAGTCATTGTTCGGCCCGGCTCGCACAATGCGCCCCTTTTAGCTGGAAGCTCTCGGTCACTTCTGGCTGTGTTTGCACATTAACTCTGTAATAGAGAGAAAGCCAGCATGCTGTAATAATAGCTGTGGGTAAGAAACCGCACAGAGAACCCAGAGAGGGACCGTCATCGGAACAGATGGTGAAATAAACAAGCTGGAAATGGAAAGGGAGACCGTCACTCCGTGATCAGGAGTAGAATAGCGATGACATCTATGTCTGAGTCCCAAAGTGACTAATAAGGGTCCAAACGACTCAGCTTCTCCTTTTTTTACGGGAGTGAGAGAGTGAAGGAGAAAGAGGGGGTTTGTTTCCATCTCTTATTGTGCGTACGGTCACTGGACTGAGGTGGCTCGGCTCTGGATGACTGTTTTTGTGATTACACGTTATTGACTCCTTCAGTCGATAACCTTGGCAACTGCAGTCCCAGCCTCGTACAGCTCTAAGGTGAAGCCGGAGTGATGTGGCCATTGTTGAGGGCTTTGGTATTATAGGCATAATGAATTCCCCTTCGATCTTGGAGAGCTTTCTAAGAGCTGGACTTGATGATTTTAAAACTAGGAACCGGCTCTCAAACACGCGCGACTGTTGTATGTTTTCTGTGTACTGTAGGTGGATGCGGTCGGTGTTTAACCGAGCCGTATATCTTAAGTATACAATCGAACTTGCTACTTGAAGATGCATTATGTGGCATGATGATATGTACAGGGGTTGGACAATGAAACTGAAACGCCTGTCATTTTAGTGTGGGAGGTCTCATGGCTAAATTGGACCAGCCTGGTGGCCAATCTTCATTAACTGCACATTGCACCAGTAAGAGCAGAGTGTGAAGGTTCAGTTAGCAGGTAAGAGCACAGTTCTGCTCAAAATACTGCAATGCACACAGCATTATGGGACATACCAGAGTTCAAAAGAGGACAGACTGTTGGTGCACGTCTTGCTGGCGCATCTGTGACCAAGACAGCAAGTCTTTGTGATGTATCAAGAGCCACGGTATCCAGGGTAATGTCAGCATACCACCAAGAAGGACGAACCTCCACCAGCATCACGTAGTGATCTGGCCACTATCCTGCAAGAAGAATGGCTTAAACACCTTCTGACCACTGTGCAGGACGCAGTATATGTCATTCCCAAGACGAACTGACGCTGTATTGGCTGCAAAAGGAGGCCCTACACCATACTAATAAATGACTGTGGTCTAAAACCAGGTGTTTCAGTTTCATTGTCAAAACTGAAACTCCTGTCATATGTAGGTATACATACTCTGGTGCAGGACTCCAGTTAAAGAGGGCTAATTCATAGTCACATTAATAATGAAATATTCAAATGAGTGTGAGAGACAACGCACACTCATTCCCTAACCTCTACTTGTGGGCTGGAGGTTTATCATTCTTCCCTGTTGGTGATGGCACCTATCAACAGGATAATGCCCGGGCAAGGGTGGTTATAGAATCCGGTCCCACTCACCCGATCTCAATGCATTGAAGTGCATCTGGGAACCCACTGATCGCCAGATTCCCTGTGCAGCCCCATAACCACACAACCAGAGGTACCTCAGTCCTGTCACCTGATACAGTCCATGCCACAGGGTCTGGATAGTGTCAACCGAGCCAAGGCTGGTTGTTTCTCCATTGGGTAGGTGGTCATAATAATCTGATGTGTCCGTGTAACTTCCAGGACTGAACTGTAGGGCTCCAGATTTTATAGGAGAACTGTATGTGGGTCTGCTGGAAGAATAGTAGCTAAGGTAACACGGGGTGGCATTGTGGTGGGGGGTTAGCGTGGTGGCACAGTGCTGTCGCTTTGATTCCCAGCCGAGGGTCCGTTCTGTGTGGAGTTTGCATGGTCTCCCGTGGCTGTGTGGGTTTCCTTATACAGTTTGAAGACATGTCTGGGTGTCTGCTCTGCGACCGGCTGGCTGCCTGTCCAGGGGGTGTTGGGATAGGTTCCAGCACCCCCTGTGACCCAGAGGGATACAGAGGTTCAGAAGATGAGTGAGGGTCACGAGTGGACACAGTAAATGTCGAAGGGGTGGTCTCGGATTTTACACAGTGCTTTTCTTTATTCCAGAAACAATGATTTGCCCGCTGATACTAGCATAAAGCTGTTCATTGTTGTTGCCCGTGTGGCGTACGGGTTACGGACCACACCTTTGTGTGCTTCACAGTGGCAGAGATGTCCCTGATCACAGATGTCTCATACCAGCACTCTGTTACAGACCTCCTTTTCATGTTGTGACTTTAAGCAAGATAGCGAAACGTGGCTTAAGATAAGATTAAGCTATGTCACTTTACAGTTGGCCCCTGCTCCGAGGGGTCCTATCTGATTCATGCTTCCGACTCAGACCTCCTTTGCGTGACGGTGCGTCTTTAGATGAACTAACCCGCTGCCCCCATCCTGCTGTGTTTATCTCCTGTGTGTGACTCAGCTTGTTTGGTTTGGTCGAGTTTCGTTCCTGCCTGTGATTTGCAGCGGCCCCGTATGCTCGTAACGTTCTGCTCCGTTTGCGCCAGGCGCTCCGCGGTAACGCTCGGCCGTCGTGTTGGCATGCGTACCAAACAGGCGGATTGGTCTCCGTGAGCAGACGCGAGAGCTCAGTGGGCCCTGATGCTGGGCATGAGCTGCCCCGTACTGGGTGGAAGGGAAGAGAAACTCGATGGGTAATGGAGTAGTAATTCAAACCAGAAGCCGGCGGGCAGAACAAGGTTGCTGGAACCGAAAACACATCTCTGTCAGGAAAGGGAAAAGGGTGAAGCTTAATGGAACACATCTGTGAATGGATGTAACGGATCTGGTTGTAAAAGAGGTAGTAGTTCGGCACCGCTTACTGAAGAATGGAAATATGAATGGCTGATTGTTTGGAAAGTCGCCAGATATGCTTTGGGGCAGTTGTTGTTGTTGTTGTTGTTGTTGTTGTTGTTGTTGTTGTTTTTGTTTCTTGACCATTGAAAAGACCTGACTGGCTGTTTGGTTTCAGTTGGACTCCAACTGCTGCTCATGGCATAAAAAATGTTGGTACTGTACAGAATTATATCCATAATGTTCTTCAAATCTTCAAAACCTAAAGGCATGAAGGTAAAAAAAAAATATTTATTCGTTTTATATTTTTAATTTAATTTTCAATACACAAGAGTTTGTTTATCCTCCTAATGTGCATATTATTTTTATTATTATTATTAAAAGCTGTTCTGTTTGGAGGTTATAGTGAATAATAATAATAATAATAATAATAATAATAATAATAATAATAATAATAATGCTTGCAGTGTAGAATATAAAAATTAACATACACTATAATGGATGTCATAACATTATATACTACTATATACATTATATAGTGGTTGGTGTAGCTCAGCGGACAACACCACTACTCAGGGTGCCACCTCTACATGTGGGAGACTGGGGTTCAAATCCCCCAGTGACTGGATGACTATGCTGAGCTACACCAATAAGAGTCCTTGGGCAAGACTCCTAACACTACATTGGTCTACCTGTAATCATTAACCTTGTCTGGATAAGAGCGTCAGCTAAATGTAATGTAAATGTAATGTAAATGTAATGTAAATGTAATATATATATATATATATATATATATATATATATATATATATATACACAAAATTTATCTCCCCGTTTTTGTCGATTTTGACTTTTATGCATTGCTTGAACACAACAGCTGCTGTTTACACTGTGTGATAAGTTCATGATGAATGGACCAACAGAAATGACCCAAACCTGCTTGCAAAGACGTCTGGTTCCATTGACTTACATTCAAATTACGTTAGGTCTTTGCCCTCTCCTGTAAAGTTATACTTTTATAGAGATATGCTGGTTCTTCGTTGGCCAGTGGTGGTATGTTGTCGTTGTCTTTTCTGAAGGAGTTCAGTCCATATGCTGAGTAGAACTGGTCCAGAGATCTTGTTGTGGCTTTGTGCTCTTGGACACTGGTTTGGAATTGAAACCGTGTCTATAAGGTTCATTTGAAGGTGGTTATATCTAGGTTGTATCTAGAACTGTGAACCAATGCCCAGAGTACATATGCAGGAGATCGAAAACAAGGTCAGGAGTCCCTTTACTTGTGTACTGTTCCTTGTTGTGTACTCTTCCTACTCGAGTACTGTTCCTGTGTTGAACGTCCAGACTGGTGTGGATCTTAGCTCGGTTCACAGTCACCAGACAGGACGAGGAGATGAGATGGGTAGAAAACTACGACATACCCAGGTACTGTTAGCTAAAGGCTGAACGCAGCCCTCCGCTTTTCAGTCACCTCCTCTTTTGAAGGACCGAAGAGAGATAAGTTAAACTGACTTCTGAATCCGGCGCTAAACAAGGATTTGCGTTTTGAACCTCAGTATCATTGCTGCCATCTAGATAAGCAGAAATCCAGACAGACTCATCTGTTACAGCACATCTGTCTCTCGGCCTCTTCGGGACGTGCATGGTGAAAAAGGATGAGTGTATAAAAAATGGGTTACATGTGGAAAACATTTTATGAACATGATTAATGATCAATTATTAAAACGAATAACTGACTCAGTGGACAAATTCGTCAAGCCAAGCTTTATATATACAGTATATGCTCCTTTTACAACAGATGTTGTCATGAACCAGCTTTACACAGGCTCAGTATCTAGACCTCAGTGAGAATTGGAAGAACTCCCTCAGAGCAAGAGGAAGAAAACTCACAATTCAACATCTCATAGCGGGAAGTAACATGGCTAGTTTAAATATTAACTCGCTAACTAACCTTGAAACCTAACTGAGTCAGCTTGAAAAACACACAATTGGTTAGCAAAAAATAGTTGGCAGCTAACTGCATTAGATATGAAATGCTTTATCCATGCTAGGTGAAATGCAGCCCCTTCCACTAGCTCTATCTGCTCCTGAGCTACTCGGCTGATGTGTACAGACACGGTAGGACGGTACAGCCTACCATGCTGCACGCCCGAGTCCTGAGCAACTCTACTGATGTGCACAGACATGGTAGGACGGTACAGCCTACAGTGCTGCCCGCCCAAGTCCTGATCAACTCGGCTAATGTGCGCAGACACGGTAGGAGGGTACAGCCTACCACGCTGCACACCCGAGTCCTGAGCAACTCTGCTGATGTGCACAGACACGGTAGGACGGTACAGCCTACCACACTGCACATCCGAGTCCTGAGCAACTCGGCTGATGTGCATAGGCGCGGAAGGACGGTACAGTCTACCACACTGCACACCCGAGTCCTGAGCAACTCGGCTAATGTGCGCAGACACGGTAGGAGGGTACAACCTACCACGCTGCACACCCGAGTCCTGAGCAACTCTGCTGATGTGCATAGACATGGTAGGACGATACAGTCTACCACACTGCACACTCGAGTCCTGAGCAACTCGGCTGATGTGCGCAGATGTGGTAGGATGGTACAGCCTACCACGCTGCACACCATTGTCCTGAGCAACTCTGCTGATGTGCACAGGCACAGTAGGACGGTCCAGCCTACAGCGCTGCACGCCCGAGTCCTGAGCAACTCGGCTGCTGTGTATAGACACTGTAGGACGATACAGTCTACCACACTGCACACCCGAGTCCTGAGCAACTCTACTGATGTGGACAGACACGGTAGGACGGTACAGCCTACCAAGCTGCACACCATAGTCCTGAGCAACTCGGCTGATGTGCGCAGACACGGAAGGACGGTACAGCCTACCGTGCTAAAAGAAACTAAGAGAGCCCTGCTACATGTCCAAATACTGACCGTCTCTGGTAACGGCATAGACCCCGGGAGACGGTACAGTCTTTCTATAGTCTGTTTTACAAAGGCAGCTTTAAAACAACACTGTATTGAAGTTTATACCTCACTATTATATTCAGTCAGTATAAAGTCGCTGTATGACATTACCCTTTGGTAGCTAATGTCGAGTTTCTTGTCCCCATGTCTGCAGTCATAACAAGGTAGCGGTTGTCTCTACCAATATTGGGAAGTGGTTGTGATTGTGACTGTGTGTGAGTTAAAGACGGCGTTACAATCGCTCAGTGTGTTCCTGGCTGGAATATTCCAAGGCAGACTGTTTCAAGTGACCTTTGTGTCCGACTGCCACAGCGTCAGCAACTGTCTGTGTTAGCAGGCGCTCTTTCGCTGCCAGCTCGAGTCGTTAGTGCGGCAGAGCCACATCGGGATGTTGGTACTGGTCCATTTCATGATTACATGAATGGGTAAATGAGTTTGGTATCAGCCCCATAACCGATACCGGCACCAGTATCGATGTCTCCCCAGTCAGTGTTAGTGGTTTTAAGGATTCAGCTATGTGAAGCGTGTGAAGTACTGTTCAGGATGGCACTAAAAATAGGGGGAAAGTTTAAAAGGCTGTTTCCACCTTCGGTTCCTGACAGAGGTCAAAACTGACAAGCTGCTAGAACTTGTCCAGAGTCAAACACCTGCAAGAAAGGAGAACGAGGACGCCAGGGTCGCTGGGCTTTAGTGACGCCATTCACGGCTGTCTACGACGTTCTAAAACTTCATTGTCCCGTCTCGGCGGGTAAGTGTGAACCGGGCTCGGTGGTTTGCCTGCTGTTTGGTGGGCAGAAGTAAAGCAGGGCTAATGATGTTCCTGCTCTGGTCATTTCTCCTGAAGAGAAACCCGTTTCCCGGTCCCTTTTCTCCGGCTTGGTCCCATGGTGCCTGTGTGCTAAAAGCTTGGGTCATATCTCGTACGTCCCGACATCCTTCCTCAGAACATCCAGCCTTCTTTAACTGTTTGAGGGCATTTAGGATCTTGTGTAACTTGTGGGTTTGACGGTGATGTCTGGTGCTCTCTGCCGTTTAAAGCTGCCTCGTCTCACTTTTAGATCTGTTGTTTAAGAATTAAAGTCTTTATCAGTTTCTCTCTGCTGTGTATTTTTTCTTTCTCTGCGGTTTCACCAGAAGTGCACTGTGCAGATAAACTGACCCATTGTTCTCCTCTCTTGTGATTGCTATTGGGAGTCTGGCCAGGTTACCCAACACGCCGTACGGCTTCACTAATTGTCCTCCTCTTGCCCAGTGAAACCACATTTGCAGTACATTGCACATTCTTCTGACTGTGTGTTGGAGTAGTCAGGTTCAGTTTAATGGGTGATCCTAGGGAACAGAAACACTGCTAGGAGCTGAAAGTGGAAGTGCCGACAGTGCAGACAGTGGAAGGCTGTTGTAGTTTGGGAGTGTTGGTGTTCAGGCAAAGGACTGTTTGAAAGAGCCCAGGCCTGGATCAGGGCTGCAACAGTTAGTTGACCAACTTTATTAGATATGAGATGTAAAACACCTGCCTTGTATCTACACTCACTGTCCATTCTATCAGCTCCACTGACCATATAGGAGCTCTCTGAGGTTCTGTCTGTGTGTCAGGTCTGTGTCTGTCTGGTCCTTGTCTGGGTGTGTCTGGTATGTCTTTGTGTTTCTGGTCTGTGTCTGTGTTTGTCTGGTCTGTGTGTTTGTCTGGTCTTTGTGTGTGTCTAGTCTGGGTCTGTCTGTGTGTCTGTCTGGTCTTTGTGTGTGTCGGGTCTGGGTCTGTCTTTGTGTCTGTCTGGTCTTTGTGTCTGTCTGGTCTGTGTCTGTGTCTGGTCTGTGTCTGTGTGTGTCTGGTTTGGTCTTTGTGTCTGTCTGTGCCTGGTCTGTGCCTGGTCTGTCTGTGTGTCTGTCTGGTCTGTGTCTGGTCTGTGTCTGTGTGTGTCTGGTCTGGTGTGTGTGTCTGGTCTGGGTCTGCCTGTGTGTTTGTCTGGTCTTTGTGTGTGTCTGGTCTGTGTCTGTGTGTGTCTGGTCTTTGTGTCTGTCTGGTCTGTGTCTGTGTGTGTCTGGTTTAGTCTTTGTGTCTGTCTGTGCCTGGTCTGTGCCTGGTCTGTCTGTGTGTCTGTCTGGTCTGTGTCTGTGTGCCTGGTCTGTGTGTTTCTGGTCTTTGTGTCTGTTTGGTCTTTGTGTCTGTCTGGTCTGTGTCTGGTCTGGTCTGTGTCTGGTCTGGTCTGTGTGTCTGGTCTGGTCTGTGTGTTTGGTCTTTGTGTCTGTTTGGTCTTTGTGTCTGTCTGGTCTGTGTCTGGTCTGGTCTGTGTGTCTGGTCTGGTCTGTGTGTCTGTCTGGTCTGTGTGTCTGTCTGGTCCGTGTGTCTGGTCTGTGTGTCTGTCTGGTGTGTGTGTGTGTGTGTGTGTGTGTGTGTGTGTGTGTGTGTGTGTGTGTGTGTGTGTGTGTCTGTCTGGTCCGTGTGTCTGGTCTGTGTGTCTGTCTGGTCTTTGTGTCTGACTGGTCTGTGTGTGTTGGTCTCTGTCTGTCTGTGTCTGCATCTGTCTGCCTCAGTCTGTCTGTGTGCATGTGTGTCACTTAATGGATGGGTTAAATTCAGAAGACAAAGTCCTGTGAAGTCTCAAAGAACACACAAAGGGCATGAAATGACTCTAAACAGGTCACATAAATATGCCACAAATTGTAAACTTGTGTATCATCACTCAAAAAAGTCCAATTATGCCATGTTTTTATGTGAGAACCTGAAAGTACATTATTATAATACCTGTTATTATGTATTTTCATACATACTGTTATTATTATACATTATTATAATACCTATTGTTATATATTCTCATACGTACTGTTTTTCTACCTGTTATTATACATTATTATAATACCTGTTATTATATATTCTCATACATACAAAGGAAGAAAATCTCAAATCGGAATCAGCGAGTCTGAAAAATCATAAACAATAAGAATAACAATGAAATGAAGCCTGCTTGAGCATGGTCAGTATCCTATCTCCTGAGAAAGAGCAGATCTGCCCTGTTAGCCTCATTTGTTATTGTGAAGACGGTCACTGAAGACCGCAGTGTTGCTTTAAGTGTGCAGGTCTGTGAGCAGGTCTCTCTCTCTCAGCAGGGCCTGGCAGCGCTTACTCAGGCTGAAGTGAGTGAGGCTGACTGGTGTGGGTGCTCTCTGTCACTTCCTTCAGCCACTTCCTCTCTGAAGTGCTGCTCCGTCCGGCCCTCTCGCCCGCAGTCACCTCGCGTTTGGCCCGGGTCGATTAAAAATGCGCGGAGAGCGGCTAACACGCTCGCTGATCACGCTGGATCATGCGGTAATGAACCGAGCGCCTGAAAGCCAGCGCTTTTAATAGGCATGGCCTAATGAGCTTTAATTGAAAAAGCACCCCATTTGAATGTTAAGTGGCCTTGCAGGGTCGTCAGTCACGAGGGCCTACTGATGAGGAGAGCCCCAGGTGGTGGCGGTACGTCCCAGGCAGAGCCAGGATGGAAATAAGAACAGCTTTTTTTTTTTTTTTTTTCTTGGTTCGTGGAAAACATTCACTACAGGCTGAAAGTTTTGAAGCATTTTGCTGTGAAGTCAGTTTGACAGCTGCAAACACAACACATTGACTGACATGAGCTCACACTGTGTGGGCTAAATATACAAACGAGACACCCAGTCACACTTCCAGTACTTCCTGTTCGCTGAGGTGGCTCTGTAAATAAGGTTTTACCCTAAACCCTGAATTTCAAATTCAGTCGTCTCTTTAAATGACATGACTCAGATGAGGCGCTACACTGAAGTGAAAGCCGTCGGCCGTTTAACACAGTTAGTCAGGATAAAGTATGCTACGTCATTAGGGTACAGGTGTAGCAGCAGCAATGACACTGTAGCGTCATGGGTGCAGAAGCCGTGTTAAACCTAGCGCTGGTGCAGACAGTGTGAAGACCGTGTTACAGTAATGACTGTATGTACTTCATTTACTGGAATCAGGTCTCTCATCCCAACTGTCCCTAACATCCATCCTTAAGACCAACCCCGTCCCTGCATTCTGGAACACCGTCCCCTCCCATTACCCCAACACCGTACCCATAACATAGCCACATGCCACTTCACCATTCCTACACCGTCCTGGTCCACCTGAACCTTGCCCGCCAAGCTTTCCCAGTCACATCCCAGAACTTTCCCAGAACATCCAGAGCTTTACATTTAACGTCTATGTAAACAGGAAGTGCTGGTTACAGTGTGACACTAATGGAGGATTCGTACACAGTTTGTTAGCAACGGTTGCTAATTCTAGGCTGAACGTCAACAGCGTTGTGGCCTGGTCGTTTAAGGGGAGGTGTCGGTCAAGTCATGAGTCAGACAGTCTCACCCCAGTCTCAGCCACAGTCTGATAGCTTGACTGTGTTCACATGGCTACACTGTCACACCACCAGTTGCATTCTGGTGGGCTGTCCACATTTCCATGTGTACACTCGTCCGTGTATCGTTTCACGCTGGTCCCATGTGAATCAAAGACCCAATCCCATTTCACCCCCTGCCCCTAACACTTAACCCTGCCCCTCCATTCCGTGCGTTCATGCCTAGGGGTGGGGTTGTCCCGATTGTTGTTGAGGTGGAGGGGTAGGGTGAAGTGTTAGAGCTAAACGGCCCTTCAGACAGAGATTCTTCAGAGGCACACTCCAGACTTGTCCAATTGGGTGAGAAAATACCCAGAATGCCATGCGAATCATCGGCAAGATGGCTGCACAAGCCACCAAAGAGAGTTCCGTGGTCATTTTGATGATGTCTCGGCGCTACCTAGCCAAATTTCCTGTTCCACCTTAAATGGTGCTGCAGGTACATTCTGCTACCCGAGGTTGCTGCCGCATTTAAGGTGGAACGGGGGGATTCAGTCATGAAGCTGGCCAAGTTTAAGCTTTTTGAGTTCAGCCTCATATCACCAAAGAATTCTTGACGTTCTTGGTGATAAATAATTATCATCCGCCTCTGTGAAGTCATATGGTGCCCTAAATGTATTTAGGCAGTGGGAATCTGAACTTTACCCTCCTCTGCTGGCACTGCAGACTGGCAGGGTCGCCTACAGAGCACCGCTCACGGCCTGCTAATAAAGCCACGCAGTTTCTTGTTTGGGCTCTTGTTTGTTCGGTGTCTTGTTAAGACTGACTGACGTGTAAAACTGAAGTTGTGAATGAGTCGCGTCAGCCTCTGACGACAGCTGATGACGTATCCCGTTGTCCCATTTCATAGAGGGAAGATTTCAATCACTATCCCTTGTAACTCAGTCCCAAGGGGGAGGGTTACACTCGAAGACAAGGGCTGGTTGTAAAAATAAGAATTGGGATCGGGCCAAAGTGTAGTTGATCCAGCTAAGTTCAGCCTATTAGCCTTAACAACAGATGTTCCTCACATGGAATACCGTGTTTCCCAAGGGACTTTTTTCAAGATTGCCTCTTTGTACGTGTCATAGGGCTGTAACAATAACCACATCACCGCAGTGCTGCAGTTATGTGATGTCCACCACGGTGTGGAGCTCATTACCGTCATCACCATCAGTTGATTCACCATCATTAATCACACCTGGCATCAGTTTATGCTTTACTAACAGCTCTGTGTTGGTGAGCTGAAGAAGGCTGGGCTGTTAGCGGAGATCTGAGACTGAGTTTAAAGCGTTCTCGTTATCCTCATTGTTATGAATGAAAGGCGTTCAATTCCCTGAGAGCTGCTCCAGCTACCAGTGCTTTTAGCTACTCATATTAAGCCTGGCTAACACTGTGGAACTCCGTGTTTGGCTGTAGGTCCTGTTGTGCTGTGTGCTGTAAAGGAAAGTCGGGATTAACCGTTATTTAGGTACGGGAACAACCGGAACCGGCGGTGTGAGATGAAGAGTGCATATGCCTGTGTGGTGCGCGTACACCGGTGACCGTGTCCATCCCTGCTAGTATACACAGTGTTCGGATGCTGCTGGACTGGGAACACAGTGGTGTTAAGGCTGAGTAGTTGACTCGCTGTAAGTGGTGCAAGACTGTCGTCCTAATAGTGACGCATTATTGGGCTCTCTGACCCCTGCGTGTCCGTGCACGTCAGGTTAGGTCAAAGTTAGTGCATTTTCACGGATTTGCTCAGCAGGTTCGCCACTACGGGTGCCTATATGAGAACTCTTATTGTGTAATCACTCAGAATACTTATATGGGCAATATTTACTGAGCTACACATACAGAAGTCTGTCTCTCCGTATGGCATCGGGTTGCCATGTTGGTCAACGCAGTATACCAGACGTCTCGGTATGGAGCTGTAGAGCTTCCTAATGGTGTCCTGTGATAATCCATCCCATGCAGCTTGAATATCCTCACACAGTTCCTGCAGATGGTGCGGTAGGGGTGGAGGTGGAGTGACACCAGGCCAGGTGTCATCTCGGTGCTGACCACGGTGCCTCCACACACGGATTCGTTGGTCGTCTCCAGCACCAAGACAAATGGTACTCATCACTGAAGATGCCATGGGTCACTCTTGACAGTCTGGCTCGACACCATTGTAGTCTTTGGTGCCGTTGCCATGGCGTTAAGGACGGCATTTGACGCCCTGGAAAGGGTGCGAGGCTATTGGGTGAGATTTGCTGAGCAGTTTGCTCATGTAATCAACGGAGGGATGGGTTATTTTGCGTGTCAGACGAATTTCATTGGCCTGCAGTAGTAGGACGTTCTTGGTCAGATGAAGTAGCACAAGGTCCCAGACTGTCCCTAGAGAGCCTGGCGGTGGGGGACTAGTCTGACCCTTCTCGAGTCCATGCCTGTATTGCAAGGAAAGCATCTGGCTTCAGCACCGGCCTGCGGGTGGAGGAGGGTCTGGTGGTAATACGGTATGGGGACCCAGGTTTCTTACCAGTGCTTACCCGCAAGTACGAGTGAGCTGTCTCTGCAGCGCTTCATTGACTCCCTGCATACATCAGGCATATTCGCTCTAGACCCACCGTTTCTCCTCTCCATAGCACTCCGGTGATGCTGAGATTTTCTTTTTCCCTTTCAAAGGCCGACGACTTCAAAGCGAGATTAAAACTTACCAGGGCAACTCTGATCAAAGGTTAAACTGCGCTCAGCTTGGCTCCTTTTGCAATACACTGACGAGCCTCTGCTTTTGAAGGCAGAATGAATCGGACAGGATTTACAGGTGATGGAGCTTCAACACGCAAACGCGTTTTCCGCTATGCCGCAGCCGCGGCTCTGCGACGGCAGCGACTGCTGCTGTAATAAAACGTCTCTGAGACGAATCATCGCCCCCGCCGCTGTTTATTGATGGTGCGAACGTCCTCCGCTGACACGTTCCTTATTTCCTGGTTTATTTATTGTTATTTTTTATTCCGAGGTCGTCAGAAACCTTCTTGGGGGATCAGCCTGGGCCAGCGCGGTTCGCGGCGCTCTGCGGGTTATGGGTCTGGCAGGGATCCATGTCGTTACGGTTGGGAGAGTAATGAATGTGGCCGAATGACCTGAACATGTCCAATTTGCCAAGCGGTCTGAAGTGCCACAAAAGAGGGGGCCCTCGCTTCGCAGCGGCGTGTACCTTGACGGGAAAGTTTTCCGGGGAAAGCGAGTGTTCTCAGTGCGCTCATTTGTGCGTAATTGAAAGCTGGCATGTTCCCTGTCTCTGCACAGCTTGGCATGGACTCTGTCTCCCTGTCTTTTCCTTCTCTTGTTCTTTCTTTCCGCCTCTCTCTGTGTGTCAGTTCCGTAAACGTTATTGGCAAAACCATGTTTAATTACAGCATTGCGAAGGCATAATTAACATAATTGATATTTAGAGATCTGGCAAGTCTAAACTGGGTTCTGTGGTAAGCTGTTTGCCAGGGAGCTCTGGAACAGAAGCATGGCAAAAAAAATCTATGAGCAGAAACTTCTTGTGAACTTTTCTCTGTTCCGTCCTCTTTATTATTCAGAGGTCGTTTAATTCATTATCCCAGGGGTGTCCCTAACTGGGACATCAGCTGACAATATTTACTATGCTGCACACACAGAAGTGTCTCTCAGTATGGCCAACGCAGCATGCCAGACGTCTCGGCATGAAGCTGTAGAGGTTCATAATGGTGTCCTGTGATAATCCATCCCATGCAGCTTCCATATTCTCACATACTACTTGTAGATGGTGCGGTAGGGGTGGAGGTGGAGTGACACCAGGCCTTATGGACGTGTAACACATGGCGACAATCCGTTCATCTTGGTTCTGAACACGGTGCCTCCACACATGGATTTGTTGGGCGTCGCCACCAAGACTAAAGCGGGACTCGTCACTGAAGATGACCCGCTGCCATTCTGAGTCACTCCATGACAGTCTGGTACGACACCACTGCAGTCTTTGGTGACGGTGACGTGGTGTTAAGGACAGTCGTGGTAACGGTCTGTGTGCATGTAGTCCTGCGTGGTGCCGCCGTCTGCTTATGGTGCTGGCGCTAACAGGATGACTCATGGAGGACACCACTGCTGGCTGAGTGTCTGTAGTCGTGGCTGTTGGGTCAGTCAGGTACAGCGATAAAGGCCATCTCTGCTTACATCAAATACACGGTCGAGTGTGAAACTCGAATCATTGGCATGTCTCCCAATGTCAAACCTACCCACCAAGTTTCATTCCTGTCGGTTGATTCCTTCTGGGTGCAGCTGTGTGTGTGCAGCTGTGTGTGTGCAGCTATACTCTTATGGGGGAAGTGTAGATTAGGTGCCATCTTTTCCCCATATGTCACATGAACACTGAAATGAGCCAAACTCAATAAAAGCTTGAAATATTTAATTGATGAAATACTACTTAGCTGGTCTGCCAGGCCAGGCAGAATGCTGTAAAGGGTAAACGACTGTACCTGCTTGTTGATAAGTCAGGGTAGTAGCTGATTGGGCTGTTTGGATAAGGGGCGACTGTATAGCGGTCTTACTGCTTCGCTCCACAGCTCGAACGCTGTATGTGTGAATAGCCTGTGTGTGAGCACCAGCAGTCACGCTGCCGGGTGGCTCATGCCACACCGAGGTACTCAGGCATAATGAGATTAATTGATTGATTAAAAGCATGTGGCTTATTTAAACGTACTTATTATTAGTGTTATTAATAGCTCATAATTATACCGCAGTAGACATAATGATGTACATAATGATGATTGGGAGAAACCGAGCAATCCTGAGTTAATGTGTTAGTGTGCTGTAAGTAGAGTGTTGGTGTACAGTAACTCAGTAAGTGTAATGTGTTAGTGTGCTGTAAGTAGTGTGTTGGTGTACAGTAACTCAGTAAGTGTAATGTGTTAGTGTGCTGTGTGTAGAGTGTTGGTGTACAGTAACTCAGTAAGTGTAATGTGTTAGTGTGCTGTAAGTAGTGTGTTGGTGTACAGTAACTCAGTAAGTGTAATGTGTTAGTGTACTGTAAGTAGTGTGTTGGTGTACAGTAACTCAGTAAGTGTAATGTGTTAGTGTGCTGTAAGTAGTGTGTTGGTGTACAGTAACTCAGTAAGTGTAATGCGTTAGTGTGCTGTAAGTAGTGTGTTGGTGTACAGTAACTCAGTAAGTGTAATGTGTTAGTGTACTGTAAGTAGTGTGTTGGTGTACAGTAACTCAGTAAGTGTAATGTGTTAGTGTGCTGTGTGTAGAGTGTTGGTGTACAGTAACTCAGTAAGTGTAATGCGTTAGTGTACTGTAAGTAGTGTGTTGGTGTACAGTAACTCAGTAAGTGTAATGTGTTAGTGTGCTGTGTGTAGAGTGTTGGGGTACAGTAACTCAGTAAGTGTAATGTGTTAGTGTGCTGTGTGTAGAGTGTTGGGGTACAGTAACTCAGTAAGTGTAATGTGTTAGTGTGCTGTGTGTAGAGTGTTGGGGTACAGTAACTCAGTAAGTGTAATGTGTTAGTGTGCTGTAAGTAGTGTGTTGGTGTACAGTAACTCAGTAAGTGTAATGTGTTAGTGTGCTGTAAGTAGTGTGTTGGTGTACAGTAACTCAGTAAGTGTAATGTGTTAGTGTGCTGTAAGTAGCCTGTTGGTGTACAGTAACTCAGTAAGTGTAATGTGTTAGTGTACTGTAAGTAGTGTGTTGGTGTACAGTAACTCAGTAAGTGTAATGTGTTAGTGTGCTGTAAGTAGTGTGTTGGTGTACAGTAACTCAGTAAGTGTAATGTGTTAGTGTGCTGTGTGTAGAGTGTTGGGGTACAGTAACTCAGTAAGTGTAATGTGTTAGTGTGCTGTAAGTAGTGTGTTGGTGTACAGTAACTCAGTAAGTGTAATGTGTTAGTGTGCTGTAAGTAGTGTGTTGGTGTACAGTAACTCAGTAAGTGTAATGTGTTAGTGTGCTGGTGTACAGTAACTCAGTAAGTGTAATGCGTTAGTGTACTGTAAGTAGTGTGTTGGTGTACAGTAACTCAGTAAGTGTAATGCGTTAGTGTGCTGTAAGTAGTGTGTTGGTGTACAGTAACTCAGTAAGTGTAATGCGTTAGTGTGCTGTAAGTAGCGTGTTGGTGTACAGTAACTCAGTAAGTGTAATGTGTTAGTGTGCTGTAAGTAGCGTGTTGGTGTATAGTAACTCAGTAAGTGTAATGTGTTAGTGTACTGTAAGTAGTGTGTTGGTGTACAGTAACTCAGTAAGTGTAATGCGTTAGTGTACTGTAAGTAGTGTGTTGGTGTACAGTAACTCAGTAAGTGTAATGCGTTAGTGTGCTGTAAGTAGTGTGTTGGTGTACAGTAACTCAGTAAGTGTAATGCGTTAGTGTGCTGTAAGTAGCGTGTTGGTGTACAGTAACTCAGTAAGTGTAATGTGTTAGTGTGCTGTAAGTAGTGTGTTGGTGTACAGTAACTCAGTAAGTGTAATGTGTTAGTGTGCTGTGTGTAGAGTGTTGGGGTACAGTAACTCAGTAAGTGTAATGTGTTAGTGTGCTGTAAGTAGTGTGTTGGTGTACAGTAACTCAGTAAGTGTAATGTGTTAGTGTGCTGTAAGTAGTGTGTTGGTGTACAGTAACTCAGTAAGTGTAATGTGTTAGTGTGCTGGTGTACAGTAACTCAGTAAGTGTAATGCGTTAGTGTACTGTAAGTAGTGTGTTGGTGTACAGTAACTCAGTAAGTGTAATGCGTTAGTGTGCTGTAAGTAGTGTGTTGGTGTACAGTAACTCAGTAAGTGTAATGCGTTAGTGTGCTGTAAGTAGCGTGTTGGTGTACAGTAACTCAGTAAGTGTAATGTGTTAGTGTGCTGTAAGTAGCGTGTTGGTGTATAGTAACTCAGTAAGTGTAATGTGTTAGTGTACTGTAAGTAGAGTGTTGCTGAACAGTAACTCAGTAACAGAATTGCGTTAGATTTCTGTAAGTAGTGTGTTGGTGTACAGTAACTCAGTAAGTGTAATGAGTTAGTGTGCTGTAAGTAGCGTGTTGGTGTACAGTAACTCAGTAAGTGTAATGCGTTAGTGTGCTGCAAGTAGCGTGTTGGTGTACAGTAACTCAGTAAGTGTAATGTGTTAGTGTGCTGTAAGTAGTGTGCTGGTGTACAGTAACTCAGTAAGTGTAATGCGTTAGTGTGCTGTAAGTAGCGTGTTGGTGTACAGTAACTCAGTAAGTGTAATGCGTTAGTGTGCTGTAAGTAGCGTGTTGGTGTACAGTAACTCAGTAAGTGTAATGTGTTAGTGTGCTGTAAGTAGCGTGTTGGTGTACAGTAACTCAGTAAGTGTAATGTGTTAGTGTGCTGTAAGTAGCGTGTTGGTGTACAGTAACTCAGTAAGTGTAATGTGTTAGTGTGCTGTAAGTAGCGTGTGTTGGTGTACAGTAACTCAGTAAAGTGTAATGTGTTAGTGTGTGTAAGTAGCGTGTTGGTGTACAGTAACTCAGTAAGTGTAGTGTGTTAGTGTGCTGTAAGTAGCGTGTTGGTGTACAGTAAGTAAGTGTAATGTGTTAGTGTGCTGTAAGTAGAGTGTTGGTGTACAGTAACTCAGTAAGTGGTAATGTGTTACTGTACTGTACTTAGAGTGTTGGTGTACCAGTAACTCAGTAAGTGTAATGCGTTAGTGTGCTGTAAGTAGCGTGTTGGTGTACAGTAACTCAGTAAGTGTAATGCGTTAGTGTGCTGTAAGTAGCGTGTTGGTGTACAGTAACTCAGTAAGTGTAATGCGTTAGTGTACTGTAAGTAGTGTGTTGGTGTACGGTAACTCAGTAAGTGTAATGTGTTAGTGTACTGTAAGTAGTGTGTTGGTGTACGGTAACTCAGTAAGTGTAATGTGTTAGTGTGCTGTAAGTAGTGTTTAGTGTACGGTAACTCAGTAAGTGTAATGTGTTAGTGTACTGTAAGTAGTGTGTTGGTGTACTTACTCTCAGTAAGTGTAATGTGTTAGTGTACTGTAAGTAGTGTGTTGGTGTACAGTAACTCAGTAAGTGTAATGCGTTAGTGTGCTGTAAGTAGTGTGTTGGTGTACGGTAACTCAGTAAGTGTAATGTGTTAGTGTGCTGTAAGTAGTGTGTTGGTGTACGGTAACTCAGTAAGTGTAATGTGTGAGTGCTGTAAGTAGTGTGTTGGTGTACAGTAATTCAGTAAGTGTAATGCGTTAGTGTGCTGTAAGTAGTGTGTTGGTGTACGGTAACTCAGTAAGTGTAATGCGTTAGTGTGCTGTAAGTAGTGTGTTGGTGTACGGTAACTCAGTAAGTGTAATGTGTTAGTGTGCTGTAAGTAGTGTGTTGGTGTACAGTAATTCAGTAAGTGTAACTGTCTCCCTGTTCTTTTGCAGGCCTGGGTTCTATGGTGTGGTCAGAAACGGCTCTGAGAGCATGTCTCCCAGGATCCAGTCAGCGCTGTGCAAGCTGGGACTGCATCAGCATCCTCCTCTCCATCCCTGGCAGCTGTAGGCGAGGATTCGTTGCATGATGACGGCGCTCCAGTGAGGCTCGGCCCCAAAGCCACTTGCTCACCTTACCCCCTCCACCTCTCGCCCCAGCCCCTGCTGGTCCACAGCCCGACCAAACCCGATTCGAACAATGCTGCGCTTCTTGCCCCTCAAACTGGGCCGACTCTACCGCTGCCTGAAGCTGCTCCTGGTGCTGGGCCTGTCTGTAGTCCTGCTGATGAACACTCACACACTCTTCGCCTCCTTCCAGAAGAACGAGCTGACCGACCGCCGCTTCGTCAACCTCAACAAGTGCCCGGCCTGCTTCGGCACCAGCTGGTGCCGCAAGTTCATGAACGGCCAGGTGTCCTTTGAGACGTGGGGGCGCCTGCGCTTCCTGGACGTCTTTAACGTCAAGAACGTCTTCTTCGCCCAGTACGGCGAGCCCAGGGAAGGCACCCGAAGGATCGTCCTGAAGCGCCTGGGCTCCAATCAGGAGCTGGCCGACATTGACCAGAAAA
>JAMWET010003410.1:45000-57500 GCA_024036415.1 Prochilodus magdalenae | reverse complement strand
TGCCCTGAATCTGTCAGCGTGCTGCAGATGAGTTCATACTGATCAATCTTTGGATTTTGAATGTCGTATTAAACATGTCCTTATAGAAGGTGGATGATGAGGTGCCAGGTTCCTATTTTTTGGCCTCCAGAATCTCAGCAGGCTACCTTGGCCCTCTAATAAGAGCGGACTGTGAGTTTCCTTGTTGTGAGGAGCAGAACTTAATGAGAACGAGTTCACGGTGGGTGCCACTGGTATTTTGGGGAGCTTGTCTTGTCCTGTGTCCATTCCTGGAAATGCGGAAGGCTTGAAATGGCTGGAAGGTCGTTGCTCATACCCAGTGATTATTATAACGTTAATCTAAAGGTGGGTATACCCAGTGTTCTATATAGGCATGGTTATAACGAGCTCACTGTGCTGGTGCAACTGCAGCGCAACAAGTAGTCAACATTTCATCATGGAGGGGAAGCAGTGCGGCTGCCTGCTTAATGGATGCTTGAATGGAAGTTCTCAGGCTCTCAGGTCGAGCCAGCCGATGAATGGCTGTTTGTATTGACCTCCCTAGGCTCCGCCCACTAATGCATTCCGTTTATAGCAGCTATAAGGATGGGCCTGCTTTGGAGAATATTGGTGAAGTCCCATTCAGGCTAATGAATAATTGAAGGCTGTGATCTTTGGAGCACCTGGTATGGCTCAGCTTGGAATGCCGTCCCTCAAGACGCAGGGAAGACAAGTGTGTGGGCTGTTCTTTGTCCTGAAACCCGTGTGGTGGTTTTAACTTCTCCGTCTTTGAAATCCGGTTAAATGTACAGTAAACTTGCTTAAGTGTCTCGTTGTTATTCGTTCTTGTTAAGTCTTGTGTAATCTCTGTGTATGCTTGTAGTCATTAACACGGTCCCCGGACTCTGGCGGAGTGTTAGTTCAGGGATATCTTTGGACTCCAGCCTATTTGTACTAGCTTAAAGATATTACGCTATTGACAAAGCACTTTTGGTAGGCATGCTGATGCATAGCGGCTACATAGCGATACATAGATGGCTGGGCTTCACCTTAAGTGCCTTATTCCAAAACACTGTTTAGGTCAGGAAGGGGCATGTAGAGTAGATCTGGATAAGAGCGTCAGCTTAATGCCGTAAATGTAAAATGTGGTTGGTGTAGCTCAGCGGATAACACCACTGCCCACCAAGGAACCACCACCCCATGTGGGAGACTGGGGTTTTTGAGAGGTCTGGGTGACTGCGCTGTGCTGCACCAATAAGAGTCCTTGGGCAGGACTCCTAACACCACACTGGCCCACCTGTAATATGATTAACCTTGTAAGTCGCTCTGGATAAGAGCATCAGCTAAATGCCATCAATGCAAATCAGTGTAGATCTCCAGAGCTTCCATCCCTAACTTTTTACCCATCGTCAAAACAACAGGTGGACAAATAGCTGCACCCAGAAGTAATCAACCAACAGGAATGCAAATTAGTCTGAGATTGTGAGACCTGCAAAATCTGCAGAAACTGCATGAGAATATTCAGTCCGCATGGGAACCTCAACAACTCCTCACCCAGACGTCTGGCATGTTGGGTTAGCAAACATGGCGGCTCGATGCCATACTGAGAGACAGACTTCTGTATGTGTAGCTCAGTAAATATCGATCATATCAGTCTAAATGTATCATCAGTTATTGATCCTGGTCACCTTTATCTTCCTTCCCAACAGCACCGCACTCCCACACCTCCTTCTGGGTGCAGCTGTTCTTTTGATTATGGGTGTATATAATTTTTATTGATTTCAGAAGCATTTTTGAGAGGCACCCATGATACCGTAGTTGGTGGGTCTACTAAAATTATATGATAAAATTATATAATGAGGCACAATCATGTACCCTACTGTAATAATGCCAAAAATGAAAAAAAAAAAAAAAAAAAGAAATAATCAAATTTTGACTAATTAGGGTGCCACCCCAGTTACAAAGCCATTTCGATTCTTCATATGGCAAACCGGTCACCAATACATACTACCAGTATAATACCTGGGACTACTGAGCGATGAAAAATCTGCGTTTTGATAGTTTGGACTCTATGGCAACACAGCGAGCAAGTAATACTGCATGGATAGCGTTTCACATCAGAACTCTGACTGCGATCGGATGTTGGAAACTCCCTTTGAGTAGCAACGGTTCCTCTTTAGGTTGAAACGGGATCTTTGCTTGTCCCAGACCTGCGACCAAAGGATGCTTTTGTGGGTAGAGCCCAGATGGGTCAGACCCACTCTCGCTGCAGCCATTTGCATAACTGCCGAGCAATTTTTTTTGTTTCCACCTCTGATTTGTTTACCGGCGTTGCAGATGTGGCTTTGAAAAGCGGGCTTACGTTAGGGGCGGCTTGACATCCGGACATGGTTTTCAGCTGTGAATGAGTGGGTCTCCCATGCCGCTGCCGCGGCCGCCGTGCTTTTTTGGCGGTCTTTTGTGGGGGTGGAAAGCCTCCACTGTAAATTGTATTTAAATTGCAGGCCTTTAATTAGCCCCTTGTTTTTGTTTTGGTCTGCGGCTTCCAGGCACTTTGCACATGAGGAAAGGCTTGTGTGAAGAGCTTAACCCAGCTAAGGCTCTCTCCGCCAGTCTTTCATTATAGTGGAGTGGCCATTGTTTCCACGGCGAATCCTGTTAGTATAAGACAGAGTGGGGATATGGGACCAGCCCTTGTTTGCTGCCCTCCCTAGATGAAGGCTCATGTAGAGAGAGGTGGGTGGCAGGAGAGGGGTGGGTGTGTGTGTGTGCTTAGTCGTGTGTGACTGTGTGCCTCGCACAGAGTGTTTCCCGTGAATGAGCTTGGCGGCCTGCAAACCCTAATCCTCTGCTTGCTCTCCCCCACACACATGTATACGGCAGCTGTGTTTAGTTAAGTAAATGCTCGTGGCGGTAGAGCTGCTCTCCCCCGCTGGTTCCTGCTGTTACCCTCCCGTGCCCTCCTCCCAGAATGCTTTTGGACCCTGTACACATCATTCAGCAGCGCCGTTTCCCAGCACATCCAGCCAAAAGCTGCTTCGGGTTAAGACTTGCACGCTATCCGCTATGGCTACCTGCGAGATGAAGGCTGGCATGGATGACCAAACTTGTTCCATTCGCTTTCTGCCGGTTCCTTAATTAAAATTATCTAGTGCCAAGGTAGAGGAGCGGCTTGGGCTCCAGACATGCTCCACAGCCTGTGATGGGAAAACCACCGTGCACCGTTTCAGCAGAACCTTTAGTCCAGTGGGTTTCAACCTTGGACATGGGGATCTACCTTACTACCACAAACTGCCACACCTGCTCCAGCAGGTTAAGCTCCTCTGAAGGCCTTCAGTGACTGGTTCAGGTTTATCAGGGAGGGGGCAGCATGTTAGAGGCAGCAGAGGTGATCTCCTAATGTACACCCGTCCACCCAGAAGGAATCAGCCGACAGGAATGAAACTTGGTGGGTAGGTCTGACGTTGTGAGGTGTGCAAAATCTGCTTAACCTGCAGGAACTGTGTGAGGATATTCAAGCTGCATGGGACGGATTATCACAGGACACCATTAGGGGCCTCTACAGCTCCATACATAGTCTGGCATGTTGGGTTAGCAAACATGGTGGCCCAACGCCATACTGAGAGACTTCTGTATGTGTAGCTCAATAAATATTGATCATATCAGTCTAAATGTATCATCAGTTATTGATCCTGGTCACCTTTATCTTCCTTCCCAACAGCACCGCACTCCCACACCTCCTTCTGGGTGCAGCTATTAATTTATTGACGATGCTATGTAATTATATATTGTTCGGACAACACTAAGCACGGTTGTAGCTCGGTCTGGATAAGAGCGTCTGCTAAACGCCTTAAATGTAAATATATTGTATATATTTTTATACTAATTTCATATTAATTTCTATAATTGTCATTGATTTGAGGAGCGTGTTGGAGATACGCGCATTAGAGCGCAATGGGTTCCACCGGATAAGTCTACTAAAACAGTGAAGTGCTCCGCTCAGGGTACTGCTGGACTTTGTGAGAGGGTGATGATGATGATGAATGATGTATCACACTGAAAGCAAACATCCACCAGCGATGAGAGAGACGGCTCTTTCCTCCAGGTTCTCCAAGAAAAAGCCTGATGCAAGGCTGGGTGAGGAAATCTCCTATCGCAACACTGTAGCGGAGGAAGTGCTAGACTGCAGCTGCTTTCAAAGGCACCGTGCCATGCGCCAAAGCTGGTTTTGGCACCTAGGCTCGTTTTGACTGGGTGCTCGTAATGACTGTTGAATGTAACTTCAGGATAGAGAACTTTGATTAGTCTTATTTTACTTATTTTGTTAATTATTCCAATCTTTTCATCAGTTTAAGGGGGCGCGTCCTTGATGTCAGGAATGCCGGTTAGCAGTTCATTGCTGGATCTGTTAATTACATTTACAGTATTTAGCTGACGCTCTTATCCAGAGCGACTTACAGGTTAGTCATATTACAGGTAGGCCAATGTAGTGTTAGGAGTCTTGCCCAAGGACTCTTATTGGTGTAGCACAGCATAGTCACTCAGCCCGAGATTCGAACCCCAGTCTCCCACGTGTGGTGGGGGCTACTTGGCGGGTAGCGGTGTTATCCATTGAGCTACACCAACCACAGTTGTTACCAGTTTTAATCGGAATGATTGAGCTGGGAAAACACCAAACTCCGCTGGACTCCAGGCCTCCAGAGTAACAGTTGGGTAGCCTTGAGCTCTGTGCTTTACAGGGTTGGGACACTGGCATTTCATACTGACCTGCCGTCCTTTCCTGGTCCTTGTACGTCTTCCTGTTTGTGATATACTGTTGTAGCTTCTGAAGGAGACCCCCAGAAGATGGAGAAGCCTGATGGGGACACAGTTATTTTTCATTACACACGGCAGAGCATAGCTTTTAGATATTTCGGTGCTATATCCAGATCAGTAGGTTGATGGCCAAAGTTAGAAGGCATGTAACGGACTATTGATGTGGATATGATGATGATAATTGAATAAATAATATGGCTAATTTATTTGAGCCCCTCTCTGGTCATGTGGAGAGTGTTTGTGATGAAGGGGGATGGGCAGTAGGAGAGTGTTAGTGGTGGAATTAGCAGGGCTCCCCGCGGAGCTCAGCGTCCCTCTGGACCGGCCAGCTTTTTAAAAATTAATGGCCAGCAAAATGCCATCCCAGAGTTGCCCCTGCCACCAGGCTCACACCCCGCTGTGAAGGTCAGCTTGTGTGTGTGTGTGTTAAGAAGGAGCACCAGGGGCCCGAGTAAAACCCCTCCATCACTTTTAGATTCAGAACTGCTTATTACCCGACCCTCGCTCACTGCTGCTTCATAAACAGCCCATGGGGCGGCACAGTGAGAGAGGCTGGGAGGGAGTAACCTGCTGTGTTCTTCACTCCTCCTTCTCTTCTCTCTCTCTCTCTGTCTCTCTCTCTGTCTCTTTCTCTCTTCCCCCCAGAGGTTGGGTGCTTGTCTGGACCCGTCTGGGGACCTAAGGTGGGGAAATGTGGAGAATGTCACCACACCCTTCGTAAAGAGTGAATGATTGAGAGACAGCTTGCATGTTTAAAGGTGTACACACTTTGGTCGGAAGTCACTGACCCGGCAAAAACGCTAAAGAGCCGAGTGGAAGAGTATATCTGTATACCACACACATAAACCAAACGGACACTGAGAGAGAATGTAGAGCGGTGTGAACTTACAGCTTCATTTTTACTGCTCTGCTGGGTTTTTTGCCTTTTTTGTTTGTGTTTGTTCGTCAGTCAGTTTTAGTGAATTTTGGGTTTCTGGTATTTTGAAGGGCGTGTTTGGGTGTTATGGTATTTTTGGGGGTGTTGGTGTGGGTTTGTTGGCGTCTTCCTGTTATAGTGTTTGATGTTTTTGGGGTTTTGGTGTGTTGGTGTGGGTTTGTTGGTGTTTATTTTGGTTTTGGTGTGTTGGTGTGGGTTTGTTGGTGTCTTGTTTTTGGGGTTTTGGTGTGTTGGTGTGGGTTTGTTGGTGTCTTTCTGTTATAGTGTTTGATGTTTTTGGGGTTTTGGTGTGTTGGTGGTTTTTTGGGGGGGTTTGGTGTGTTGGTGTGGGTTTATTGGTGTCTTGTTTTTGGGGTTTTGGTGTGTGGTGGGGTGGGTTTGTTTGTGTGGGTTCTGTTTGTGTGTTTTTTGGTTTTTGGTTTGGGTTTTGGCGTGTTGGTGGTTTTTTGGGGGGGTTTGGTGTGTTGGTGTGGGTTTATTGGTGTTTTTTTTGGTGTTGGCGTGTTGTTGTTTTTTTGGTGTTGGTGTGGGTTTGTTGGTGTTTTTTTGGTGTTGGTGTGGGTTTGTTGGTGTTTTTTTGGTGTTGGTGTTTTTTTTTTGGTGTTGGTGTGGGTTTGTTTGTGTTTTCTTTGGTTTTGGTGTGGGTTTGTTGGTGTTTTTTGGTGTTGGCATGTTGGGGTTTTTTTTGGTGTGGGTTTGTTGGTGTTTTTTTGGTGTTGGTGTGGGTTTGTTGGTGTTTTTTTGGTGTTGGTGTGGGTTTGTTGGTGTTTTTTTTTTGGTGTTGGCGTTTTTTGGTGTTGTGTGGGTTTGTTGGTGTCTTGTTTTTGGGGTTTTGGTGTGTTGGTGTGGGTTTTTTTTGGTGTTGGTGTGGTTTTTTTTTTGTTTTGGTGTTGGTGTTGGTGTTGGTGTGTTTTTTGGTATATTGTTGCTTTTGTTATATTTTGATAAATATTGGATTTTGTTTGTTAGACACAACATTTGCACACGCACAGAATCACTAACACAGTGTAATTATACCTCATTCATTAGAATGTAGCCTGTACTGTGTGTGTATGAGTGTATGTATGAGTGTGTGTGTGTGTGTGTATGTATGTATGAGTGTGTGTGTGTGTGTGTGTGTGTGTGTGTGTGTGTGTGTGTGTGTGTGTGTGTGTGTGTGTGTGTGTGTTAGGGCGTTCTGAGCAGATGTCGGGTCGCAGGTGTGTGTGTTCCTGCGTGTTTCGCTCCACTCGTTTCATCTTTTCCTCCAGAGGCCACCTATTTGTCAGAGTCTGGGTTTCATTTTCTCTCTCTCTCTCTCTCTCTCTCTCTCTCTCTCTCTCTCTCTCTCTCTCTCTCTCTCTCTCTCTCTCTCTCTCTCTCTCTCTCTCTCTCTCATATATTCTCTTTAATCTCTTTGTTTTCTTTCCTATTCTCTCTCTCATTCTTGTTAATCTCCCTTTCCCTTGTTCTCTCTATATCTGTTTCTAGTTTCCTCTTGTATCTCTTTCTCTTCTCTCATGTTCTCTCCTTATTTCTCTTATTCTGTTTAATATCCCTTCCTCTCTCTCCCTCGTTCTTCTACATGTCCTTCTGTCTCTGACTCTTGTGTCCTCTGTATGTCATCTCTCTATCTTGTTACTCTTTCCTTTTCTCTGTCTGTTTAATCTCTCTTTGTTTTTCCGGTTCTATCCTCCTTTCCCTCCCTGCTGTTAAAGAACAGAGTGCTGTATGTGTGAGTGATGTGTTTTGCTCGGGCTCGGGCCGATGGCAGGCTTGCTGGATTGTTTTGGACTGTGGTGTTAGAGCGGATAAGCTGTTTGTAAGTGGATTCAGAGAGCGGCTCGTCTCTGAATCACGCTTTTATTTGCTTCTTGTCTCTCTCCATCTCACAGTCGTCTTTCATTTGTACATAAAAGAACTAGCTTTAGTCGCTGGCTGATAGAACTGCCTTTTTTCCTCCGCCATTAACGTTGATATTTTCATAAAGCTGCTGGAGAACACCTATAAAAACGCTCAAGTCTTGTCTTGCCTGCGTCGTCTCTCTTTCAAATACCAATCCCATGAGAACGGATTCAATTATTCACAACTCCAAAGTGCAGCAAAGCGTTTTTCTCCATATGGTAGAGTGAAGTTTCTTTAAAGACGCGTGGAACGCCTGTGCTGTAGGTTTCAAACGCTTCTGCTCCTTCGTGGGCAGCAGTACAGTTACTCACAGCGTGTCCTCTCCTACTGCACATGCTCAGCATGACGGTTTAAGCTGCTGAGACGTTTAACCAGTAAAGGAAAGGCGGACTGGTATTTGCGCTGTGTGCTGGGTTTTTATACCGTACCTCATAGACGGTTTTCCTTATGTTTGTCCTAAAGCTTTACTGTGGAGTAAAAGTGAGGACATCAAATTATAAAAGAGCCCTCATGGAATTATACAGTCCACCTTAAACATCTCCAGAGTGGAGCTCTACAGGAGGATGAACCAGCTCCCTTACCCTGCAGTGGAGCTGATAGAACAGGGTTTATTACTGAGCAGGTTTGGAGCGATTCTATTGGTTGGTCCCTCATGAATATTCACTAACCTGAAAGGAGAACTAGAGCTTTCACACTGTGCAGTGTGGGTCTTATGGGTGTGGGTCTTGTGGGTGTGGGGTGTGTGAGGGTCTCTGTGGGTAAGTGGGTGGGTGTGGATTATGGATGGGATGAGTATCTGGATGTGGGTGTGTGTGAGTTGGGGGTGTGGGTTTTGGGTGTCTGGGTGTGGCTTGGGTGTGTGTCTGTGGGTTGGGTTGTGCGGTGTCTGGGTGCGAGTTGGGTGTCGGGGTTTGTGTGTGTGGGTGGGTGTGGATTATGGATGGGATGAGTGTCTGGATGTGGGTGTGTCTGAGTTGGGGGTGTGGGTTCTGGGTGTCTGGGTGTGTGTGAGTTGGGGTGTGCGGTGTCTGGGTGTGAGTTGGGTGTCGGGGTTTGTGTGTGTGGGTGGGTGTGGATTATGGATGGGATGAGTGTCTGGATGTGGGTTGTGTCTGTGTTGGTTACGGTGTGTGGTGTCTTAGGGTGTGTCTGTGGGTTGGGTGTCGGGGTGTGCGTATGGGTGTGAGTTGTGTGTGTATTTGGTGTGTGTGTATTTGTGTGTGTGTGTGTGTGTGTGTGTGTGGGTCTGTGTGGTGGTTATGTATGTGTATGTGGTGGTTACGTGTGTGTGTGGTGGTTACGTGTGTGTGTGGTGGTTACGTGTGTGTGTGGCAGTTATATATCTGAGTGTGTTGGTAGAGGAAGGGACGTGTCCTGCAGATGACTCTGAGACACTGCTGTATCGTTTCACACTCTCCCACCGATTCTGCATCCTCAGCATTCCTGAATGCCACAGCCCACCATTTCAAGGGGAGTGTGTGTGTGTGTGCGTGTGTGTGTGTGTGTGTGCGTGTGTGTGTGTGTGTGTGTGTGTGTGTCTTCTCCCTCTTTCTGCACTTTCCCTTCAGTATGTGCACTCTCTCTCTGTCTGTGATGGAGAGAGAGAAATCCAGAGAGGTAGTGGCGGTGTTCAAACCGGCCTGCTTCATACGGCTCATGTACTGACTGTGTGTAGTGTGAGGTACGTGAGCTTCTCCAGTGCGCAGCCGGAGCTGTCCTCATCGTATACCGCGTCCAGAAATGCAGGGCAGCCGGTTGAGGAGGATGTAATTGCTGACACGACCATCTGGATGGTTTTCCTGGCGCTGGATGCAGCGTCTCCGTGAGGGCTGTGTAGAGGGAAAACCTGGGAGTTAGGATTAAATACACGCATCCTCAAAAAACAGCCACACCCGGAGGGAATCGACCGTCAGGAGTGAGACTTGGTGGATAGGTACGACATCGGTTCACTCTCGGCCTCACGTTCGGGGTAACCAGGGACGGCCCTTATCGCTGTACGTGGACGAACCAACAGCCACCATTACAGACAATCAGCGAGCAGTGATGTCCTCCTGTTGGTGCAGCACCATTGACAGACGGCTGGACGATGCAGGACTACACGCGCAGACGTTAGGCCGACTGTCCTTAACACCACATCAGCATCAATGCAGGTCATCTTCAGTGATGAGTCCCCAACGAATCCGTGTGTGGATGCTCCGTGGGCTCCAAGATGAACGGTTTGTTGTCACACGTCCAGAAAGCCTGGTGTCACTCCACCTCCACCCCTACCGCACCACCTGCAGGAGCTGTGTGGGAATATTCAAGCTGCAGGGGATGGATTATCACAGGACACCATTAGGAACCTCTACAGCTCCATACCTGGCATGTTGCATCAGCCCGACGCACATCCTGCACATTAATGAGCACAAAATTAAACCAGTGGTCCGGATGCTGCTACACCCAGTGCAGCGCTGGAGCTACACCAGCTTTCTCCGGGTCTTCCTGTGGGGGTTTGTCTCCTCAGCGTATTAGACTGGTAAGATAATGTGGTTAAAACAGCAGCTTAATGAAGTTACCCTCAGTCCTAACAGTCTGCTCAGCGTCAGCGGCCCAGGCTCCCGTGTGGAGACACACTGCTCAGTGTGATGAGAATGGAGTGACTCGTAAGCGGAGGAGAGCAGGTGGGATTAGGAGACCGCACTTTGGGAAAACCTGACGTTAGAGTTTACCTGTGGCTTTGAAAAGGCCACAGGCAGAAAGCAGCGCCCGGCCCTCTGCGATGGTATGGGCTGTAATTCACACGGGCACCGAGCAGGTAGAAGCATACATGCTGAAAGCAGCTAGAGCGATTAATGAGCAGTGATTGGCGGTCCGAGGAAAACAGGGCGGGTCTAGAGATGGCTCAGTGTCTGGGTGGTCCTGCCACTTCACTGTAGGGCAGCTCACGGCTTGTGTTGTAACTGGAGAGTGTGCGGTACTACTGATCAAGAGGAGCATGTATCTCTCGCGCTCTCTCTCTCGCCCTCGCCCTCTGTCTCTCTCTCTCTCTCTCGCCCTCTGTCTCTCTCTCTCTCTCTCTTGCCCTCTGTCTCTCTCTCTCTCGCCCTCTGTCTCTCTCTCTTGCCCTCTGTCTCTCTCGCCCTCTCTCTCTCTCTCGCCCTCTCTTTCTCTCTCTCTCTCGCCCTCTCTCTCTCTCTCGCCCTCTCTTTCTCTCTCTCTCTCGCCCTCTCTCTCTCTCTCTCTCTCGCCCTCTCTCTCTCTCTCGACCTCTCTTTCTCTCTCTCGCCCTATCTCTCGCCCTCTCTCTCTCTCTCGACCTCTCTTTCTCTCTCTCGCCCTATCTCTCTCTCTCTCTCTTGCCCTCTGTCTCTCTCTCTTGCCCTCTGTCTCTCTCTCTCGCCCTCTCTTTCTCTCTCTCTCTCGCCCTCTCTTTCTCTCTCTCTCTCGCCCTCTCTCTCTCTCTCGACCTCTCTCTCTCTCTCTCGCCCTATCTCTCTCTCTCTCTCTCTCTCGCCCTCCCTCTCTCTCTCGCCCTCTGTCTCTCTCTCTTGCCCTCTGTCTCTCTCTCTTGCCCTCTCTCTCTCTCTCTCGCCCTCTCTCTCTCTCTCTCTCGCCCTATCTCTCTCTCTCTCTCTCTCTCTCTCTCTCTCTCTCTCTCTCTCTCTCTCTCTCTCTCTCTCTCTCTCTCTCTCTCTCTCTCTCTCTCTCTCGCCCTATCTCTCTCTCTCTCTCTCTCTCGCCCTCCCTCTCTCTCTCGCCCTCTGTGTCTCTCGCCTTCTGTCTCTCTCTTTCTCAGTATAGCTTCGCTCTCACTCCCAGTCTCAGTGTAGCCTTGCTCTTGTGTTCTCTCTCTCGCTCTCTCTCTCTCTCTCTGTGTATAACCTCGCTCTCAGTTTTAGTGTAGCCTTGCTCTTGTGCTCTCTCTCTCCCTCTCTCTATAGATTCCTCTGAATAAAGGCTGATGCGCTGATCCTGGTTTTTCCTCGTGCGAGTTCTCCAGTAAAGTGAAGTTGATACAGTGTATTAGACTCCACTTTCCCATTTATCTCACCACTTCATCGCCTCATTGGCTGAGTTAATGGCTTCTGCTGGGTGACGGTTTAAAGAGCACCGGGAAAGCTCGGCTGGATGAACGCACCAGCTTCTTTCTTTCGATAATCACGCACTGTTTTTTTCAGCTTTTAAAATGAGCATGATGTGATGTAAGAGGTGTGTGAACATGTGCGTGTGCGCGCGTGTGCCTGAGCGCGTGTGTGAGCTCGTGCGTATGCCTGGGCGTGGGGGTGTGTGCATGTTTGTGTATGCCTGGGCGTGCATGCGCGTGTGTGTTGGTCTCACCGTCCTTGTAAAAGAGTATAATATGTAAATCAGGGAATTTGGCCTGTGCTTATTGACGATTAACCCAGTTACCATAGTAACACACCCCAGTGATGGTCATCTTTCTCAGTATTTGTTTCCACATCCACTCCAGAGCTGGAATCCATCTCAGAGTTCTCAGACAAAAAAGTGTTTTTTATTATTATTATTATTATTATTATTATTATTATTATTGTTATTATCAGAGAAGCAGTAAGTCCATATGTGTGTCCATACTCGCCGATAGTGTGTCCCACACCCTATCCCATTACTTCAGATGAAGTAGTCATTAGTGTAAGTCCTCGACAGTATGCACTGTGTCCAGTGTGACTCACCTCTCGTCCGTCTCTAGCGATAGTGCACAGTCCCGGGGCACTGTGCTAGTGAATTGTTAAAGTCTTCTGGCTCTGAGCTGACAGGGCTCTAGAGTCATTTTGGTCGCAGTGGTGCGACTAACAAAAATCTGAGTCGACGTGCGACCTTTCGACAGTTACATCCTTGTGGTTTAACAGACACACATCAGCTGTAATCAAAGATAAAGCGGGACCCC
>JAMWET010003410.1:0-35000 GCA_024036415.1 Prochilodus magdalenae | reverse complement strand
ATTATTTTAGGACCTAAATTACAGATATGTTTATTTATTGGTCTACAGCTGAGATTATCTTTATTTAAAGATAAGTACAGTCACTTAACACGCCTTCTGATAAACGAGAGATAATTATTACAGCGTGGGGAATATAATGATTAAACGGTTTCAGGTCTACCATTCTTCCTTTCATCTAATAATAATTTAAATATGGACTAGTCTGGTTTTATTTAGCAGTTAATTATTTATGAGAGATGAAAGACGAAGCGTCCTCCTACTGAAGAAGCTGCTAAAAGTGAAATAAAAAAAAAAAAACAGTCCATAATCGCTATGGGTGGGCAAATCCGATTCGACTGGCAACATTCTGATTCGGGTACATCCCTAGTTTCAGCACACTAAGTGTTTATGCACTCCAATTAAAAAATAGCACATGAAAGTTTTTAGGCATCAACCCATCATTTCCCATATGGGGGCTCATATTTTATTAGGGTCAGTCGGTTGTTGTTAATGTATGGATGGAGTGACTATTGAAAGAATAGTATTAAGCCCTCCTCTTTAAAGAACAGCTGCACAATGTAACAGAACTGGGGGTTAGCACTGTCCTCTAAGTGGGTTGAGCACTGATGCTCCTTTAGCGGCTGTATGAAAAGATGTGGCGGTGCTTCTCATGTCTCAGAAGACAGGCTGCTTTCACACAGTCCCGAGTGCTTTTTCAGTACACGCAGAAAAAGGAGCCGGACATGCAAACTGCAGGCTGCTACCCGGATAGACGGAGAATCCTTTCTCCAGGAAACGGTTACAGTACGGCTGGTTATGTCGTAAGACCCCAGTACCTGCCGTGCTTGCTGAACCCGCTGAGAGTAAACAGGCTGTCTGGTCGGAAACGTGTGCTCGTTGTGTGAAGCTGACTTTCGTGGTGTGGCTTGGTAGGTTTTGCTGCAGGCCTGATAAGGTCTTTGTTTTCTAGGGCAGTGTATTGGCAAGACCCTGCCAAAACGAGATGCATCGTGATAATCTATAACCGGGATTATACGCCGATAGCTGTGAAGTACGTGAGATTGTCCAGTACGCAGCCAGAGCTGTCTTCACCCTAGAACACATCCAAAAATGCAGTGGAGTCGTTTGAGGAGGGTGTTATAATGGTTGACATAGCTCAGCGGATAACACCCGCCAGGGAGCCACCACCACATGTGGGAGGCTGGGGTTTGAATCCCGGTCTGGGTGACTACACTGTGCTAAACCAATAAGAGTCCTTGGGCAAGACTCCTAACACTACATTGGCCTGCCTGTAATGTGACTGCCCCTGTAGGTCGCTCTGGATAAGAGCGTCAGCTAAATGCCATAAATGTAAAATACCATAAATGTTAATGCCTTGTACTGGCAGGAGCCAGTCGACACCCCACAGGAGTTAGGATTAAATATACAGCGACACTGTAAACTAGGTGAGGTTTTAGCAAACTGTCATAGAATAAAAATCATCACCAGCATTATGTATGTTTGCTAATGCTAGCGTAAATCCTTCTGCTACTTGTTTGCACTGGAGTCTAAAGGTCTTCTGGAGTCTTCTTTCTAGTGGGCGGTGGTCTTTGATTGTAAACGGTTTGTTTTAAAACTGATACTGTGTTTGTGGGAATCGACACCGATTTTAATTTGCCTACTTTGCCTAATTTGCCTTCACACACACATGAACTGGAGCCACATCTCATTCTTAATCCATAGGGTGTAATATGGTATCGGTCCATCATGTGTAGCTATAGCATCTTCTACTCTTCTGGGAAGGCTCTCCACAAGGGTTAGGAATGTGTTCATGGGAATTTTTGACCATTCGTCCGGAAGACCATTGGTGAGGTCAGACACTGATGTTGGACGAGAAGGCCTGGCTCTCAGTCTCCACTCTACTTCATCCCAGAGGTGTTCTATCGGGTTGAGGTCAGGACTCTGTGCAGGCCAGTCCAGTTCCTCCACACCAGACTCGCTCACCCATGTCTTTATGGAGCTTGCTTTGTGCACTTGTGCGCAGTCACGTTGGAACAGGAAGGGGCCGTCCCCAAACTGTCCCTCAAAATTGGGAGCATGGAATTGTCCAGAGTCTCTTGGTCTGCTGAAGCATTAAGAGTTCCTTTCATTGGAGTCGTGCAGCCGTCTGCTAATGGTGCTGGCACTAACAGGATGACTCATGGAGGCATCACTGCTCACTGATTGTCCACAATGGCAGCGGTTGGGTCAGTCAGGTACAGAGATAAGTCCCATCCTTGCCTGGATCCTAAACTTGAATCATTGGCATGTCTCACCATGTCAGTCCCACCCACCAAGTTTCATTCCTGTTGGTTGATTTTTTTTTTTTTTTTTTATGATCTTTGCTTGATTCACAGCTGCAATTGATAAAGACTGTCTGTGCTTTGCGATACTAGCCGTGTCTTCATTTTGACAGATTGCAGTACGCTACAGGAAATGTAGGGGGCGACATGGCATCTGTTTAGCGTCGGCTTTGAATTGAATGACAGCAGCTCTGCGAAGGGTAAAATCGGAGGAAACAGACGCATAACAGTTTAATTAGCTGATTCATTGATTACTAGATTAGAGCCGACATGCGTGATGAATTGGTGTTCCGTGGAGGGATGATGAATCTGAGCATGACTCATTAGAAACATGTAATTAGACGTGCGGTCTTTGTCTGAGAAGCCGCGCCTCACTGTAGTTACGATTGGTGTAGTGTTTTTTAGGAACAGCGGTTCATATTTGAGACCCAGCCTCTAATAAATCCCTTATTCCTTTTATTCCTCCCCACCCCCTCATTCTCCAGAGCTTCCCCTCAGACGAAGGCTGGCCGTTTGCGAAGTATCTGGGCGCGTGCGGACGCATGGTGGCGGTGAACTACGTGGGCGAGGAGTTGTGGAGTTTCTACCACGCGCCCTGGGAGAAGCGAGTGGACCTGGCCAAGCAGCTGATGGACATCGCCGAGCAGCTCACCAACAACGACTTCGACTTCGCGCTCTACCTGCTGGACGTCAGCTTCGACAACTTCGCCGTGGGCCCGCGGGACGGCAAGGTCATCGTGGTGGACGCCGAGAACGTGGTGGTGGCTGACAAAAGACTGATCAAACAGAGTGAGCGCTCTTTTCTTTTTTTTACTCTTTCTTCCTTCTGTCCGTTTCACTCTATTGCTTCTCTCGCATTGGCCCTGTCTGACTGCACCCCCCCCACACCGGTCCCCACCCCGCTCTTCAAAGGCACTAACCGGCTGCCTCAGGCTATGTTTTGGAGAGCACGATGGGTAGCTCAAATCTGATTGTTTTTCTTTGTGCTTTGTGCCAGTGCAGTACACGCTCTCCTGCCAATAACAAATACCTCTCTGAAACCGAGAGCTGAACCAGATACCAGCTGTTTTAATCACACAGCTCTGCACAGGCTCTGTGTTCCAGATAGAGGGGCTGCACAGGCATGGTACTGAAGCCAGAACCCAACCTGGACACACAACTTGACACCACCTGGATGGGCTGGTGCTGATACATTAACACAGCGTTGAGCTTAGTTAGTAAGAGCTGATGGACAGGACATGCCACACTGGGATAAACTGTTGGTGTGTTTGCACATCTGTATAATTGTGGAGAATAGCTGAACATCCCTCCTCCTCTCGATTAACGCTGCAGCTGCAGAAATACCTAACAGGTCCTTATCATGCCAAACTGTACGTCCATTTTTGATCAATAACTGGCCGATACATTTAACCATATTTCTCCTGGTCCCTGTA
Source organism: Prochilodus magdalenae (assembly GCA_024036415.1). Taxonomy (NCBI): domain Eukaryota; kingdom Metazoa; phylum Chordata; class Actinopteri; order Characiformes; family Prochilodontidae; genus Prochilodus; species Prochilodus magdalenae. Next base: position 31,267 of record JAMWET010003410.1, on the reverse strand, counting down.
AACTGGGCGGTCCTTATCTTAGGCGACGTGCGCATTTCCTGGACCAGTCACCGTCTAATACAGTGTTTTCTGTGTAAGTCCAGTAGTTCTGGTTCCGGAGGGCCTGTGTCCAGTACGGTATGATTTGGTTGGTTACCCATATTCAACTCGTTTAATTGTCAGCTGGCGTCACCCAGCCTGGGCTGGACAGACCATTCTTTTGGACCTCTAGGGTGAGATTTGAGCACTCCACCAGTGTTCAGTCCGTCTGTATGGACTCTCAAGGGCCCAGAAAAATTTGGGGGAGTCCTGAAAGAAAATGTCATCCATCCTCCTCCGGATTACCGTACCTACTTACAGGGTCCATATCAGGTAAACCTGCATGTGCCTTTCTATGAAATAATGGAGTTGCTTATTAGAATCTAAAGCTTCTAATTAATCAGTGATCAATAACTGGTCGATACATTTAACCATACTTCTCCTTGTCCATGTGAACTGGTGGTCCTAATCTTGAGCGACGCTTCCGTGGGCATTCCCTCGACCATGCACAGTGTAATGCACTGTATTCTGTGTAAGGCAGCTTATTATTGTCCCCTCTGATGATGTTTGCCAATACAGTAGGTCAGGGTTTCTCAGGTCCGGCTCTGGAGGACCTGTGTCCAGTACGGTATGGTTTGGTTGGTTACCCATATTCAACTCGTATAAGTGTCAGATGGCATCACCCAGCCTGTGCTGGACAAACCGTCCTTTCGGACCTCTAGGGCAGGATTTGAGCACTCCAGCAGTGTTCAGTCCGTCTGTATGGACTTTAAAGGGCCCAGTTAAGTTTTGGGGAGTCTTGAAAGACAACGTTGTCCATCCTCCTCCTGATTAACGCTACTGCTCCAGAGATACTTACAGGCAAAACTGCATGTGGCTTTTTTGGAGGGAATCTTAATCTGTGTTTTCTTTTCTGATAAGATTAGTTCTTCCAGGTAAACAGTAAACAAGAAATAATAATAAATAAATAAATAATCTAATAAATAATAATAAATTATGTTCCAATAATCAATTACATTGATACATGTCACCATATTTCTCCCGATATCAACTGTGCGGTACTGATCTTGGGGACTGCATCCGTAAGCATTTCCTCATTCAGTCCCAACACTGACGTCCCTTCCCCCGCCCACACCAAACTGCTTCTGTCAAAATGTGCTGAATGTGCAGAATGTGTGGCTTCGCCCATTCGTTTGTTCTTCCCGGTGTCCACCTGATCGTCCATTCCTTGCCTTGCTTCATTCGTCTGTCTATCTGTCTGTCAATTCTGTATGAGGGTGAGCGAGCATGCTTGGAGTGTTGGACATAGAGCTGTCAATCAAGCTGCCCATTAGCTACGCCCCCACACAGTTCTCAAATCAGGTTCTTATCATACCTATACTTTTGTGCTAGCCTTGGTGGAGGTTATTACTGTCATTCCATACAGTCATCTGTAGCGCTTTACTCCCAGCGACTCGAAGGAATAAAGAAAGAGAGGTTGGAAAATGGCCGTAGTAAGGATGAATTAGAGTTGTAAATGGACCTCAAAGGAAAATATATACGACGCAGGAAATATGTAGGATTTGGCCCCTTTAACATCTGAACAAGCAAGAAGGGGTAGATCTGCCGTGTGGTGTTTCCTTCACATGAAAACTAACTATAGAAATCACTTATCAATGCTGTAAATGAAGAATCTGCCCCATCGGGGTACTAGCATTGATATTTAGTTTGGCCCGGTGGGCTTGGGTCATTAGCGGCCCTCTAGCACAGTATGCTTTGTATGGCTCTTGTCCGTCTTCTCCAGATGGCTGTAGTTAAAGGAACAGTTCAGTGAAAAATCAGATATAGGTCATTTCCCTCCGTACCCCGAATACCATTTATCAGACGGGGACACACGCGCGGGCTTTAAACCGATGTAACGCACTCAGTAGTTGGGTGAAGGCTCCCGAGGAGGGAGATGCAACAGGGGGTTAGCTGCTTTCCTCCGACCTCCATAAAGAAATCCAGGCGAGACACGGCCGTTCGGAGTACTGCACCGTTTATTGGGCAGAGGAGCCCCCACACCTCGTGGTTACAATCCCAGACAACACTGCAGCAGAGCATACAGGTTACAAACCCCCCCGTAACCATTCCGCATGCCGTACTTATATAACCGCTAGCTTTGTACTCCCTCTCTCGCTCACGACATACAGCAGCGCATGCGCTCAAATGCTGGCACTTGAAGTGATCGTTACACCGTGCTGCTGCTGTTTTCAGCCATGCACCTTTTATACCCAACACTGAACTCCGCCTGAGTGTTTGGTACGCAGTCCGGCTGTTTGCCTGATGGTAATTAGTAGGGCTGCCCTCTAGAAGTCGACGATTCGAATCGTCAGTCGGCGACCCTTTAAGTCGACTGAGACCCTCAAGTCGACTGAGACCCTTCAAGTCGACTGACAGCAGTGACCTTTTTTCCCCGTAAAACAGACTAAGGCTTACAGAAATGCACAAGAACTTTAAGAATGTAAAAAGACATTCTAGCTGGGCTGTGACGCATCCTTGCTAAAAAATTAAATCCACGTGACGACGTGCGCTGGCGGTTCACCGCTGATGGAAGCTGAAGCTGTGAAGCTGAGAAACACGTGGGGAGCAATGTCTCAGAGAAAGTCTGGAGGAGCTTCTGAAGAAGAGACTCCGAACAAATTAAACCTAATCCTGCTCGTCATTTAGTTAGACGTCCAACACTGCTTTAAACGAGGGAGCTGACTTTCGTTTTAGACGTAACGGCTGTTTCCGGTGAAGGAGAAACGGAGCAGAGACGTTTGTTTTATTATAATTCCATTATTTTAGAACCAAAATTACAGATATGTTTATTTATTCATCTACAGCTGAGATTATCTTTATTTAAGGATAAGTACAGTCACTTAATACGCCTGCTGATAAACGAGAGATAATGATTACAGCGCGGGTAATATAATAAACAGTTTCAGCTCTACTATTCTTCTCTTCATCTAATAATAATGTAAATATGGACTAATCTGGTTTTATTTAGCAGCTCATTATTTATGAGCGATGAAAGACGAAGGGTCCTCCTACTGAAGAAGCTGTTAGGAGTGAGATTAAAAGACTATAAGATATAAGCGCTAATGTTTAGCATAAATACTCGCTGCTGCCCGACGCTGTATCCTGTAACTAAATCAGGCTCCAGTTCAGATCGATCATCATAAGCCCCGCCTCTTTTAGTTCAGAAACATGTTCCTGTGACTCTGCTGACTTTGTAAATGAGGAGGATCAGATCTGAACCGTGTGCAGACTGATTTACTGAGTACTAGATAATGTACATGGAGAGAAAACCGTGAACGAATAGTCGAATCGTCGACCAGGACGGGCGCATCCGATAAGACTGACAAAAGTCGGGTACAGCCCTAGTAATTAGTGGGCTCTGTGCAATTCCGTCCTTTAGGGAAGGAGAATATCTGTATCACCGTTTGAGCATGATGATATTTAGATGGCTGGTGAAGGCAAAGAGAAGTCAGACCAGTGTCATATTCACAGCCTAGCTGCTGAGAAGAGAGAAAAGTGTGGGACATGAGTGGTGAGATAACCAGCTTCAAACGTGGTAAGAGGACAGCTGTACAAATTTGTAGCACATTTTTGGTGAGCTGTCCCTTCTGCTGTTGGGACAGTGTGGTGGGAAGGGCCTTTTTGCTTTCTACAGGATCTCTGTCTCTCTCTCTCTCACCCTCTCTCTTACTCTGAGCTGTCAAACTGATGTACCCGTCCCACAGTGACAGGACTTACTGCCAGTTAGTCCTTCAGACTTTACTCAGGGGAAAAATTGTTCCCCAGCAAAACTGCATGACTCCACAGAAAGTTTATTTCTCTTTTTTTTATTTATTAAAAACTCTCTCTCTCTGACGAAATCACAGCCTGACGCACTTTTTCTGAGTAAGCCAGCTTCTTATTGTCCCCCATGGTGACTCTGGCCGATACAGTGGTTCTGGGCTGTTCGGTTCCGCTCCTGGAGGCCCCGTGTGCAGTGTGGCTTGGTTAGGTACCTATTTAAACACACCTCATTCAACCCGTTTGAGCTGTTTCAAAAACAGTTGTTTTTGTGATGTCGCTAACACCAAGCCATCTGAAAACATACACCTACAGTACCAGTCTAACGTTTAGACCTGCAGTGGAGCTGATAGAACAAGGTTTATTACTAAGCAGGTTTGGAGCGATTCTATTGGCCGGTCCATCATGAATATTCACTAACCTGAAAGGAGAACTAGAGCTTTTACACTGTGCAGAAAAAGAGATCAAAGTTTTTACACCACTAAATATATATTAGAGGTGGAGATATGGAGGAGTATCATACTGTGTACATCAGGAGTAGATGTGGTGTATCAGGATATGGACTGGTTCAGACTCTCATCAGGTGGAGCTGTTCAGTGTGAGACTGTAGAGTCTTTAAGATCACCAACTACATCAGTTAGAGGGGTGTCTCTAAACTTTTGACTGGTACTGTATTTGGCTTGCTGCAGTTTAGCTTCCATCCACACTGAGGTTATTTGACTTTGGCCTGATACAGGGGAGCCTGTAATAACAGAGGTCTGGTAAATGGTCATGTGATATGAATTATGACTGCTTTGGTACATACGCACATTTGGCGGTAATGGAAACCAGGGGTCACCATGTCTACAACACAGATGTGGTAGTTGGTGTAGCTCAGCGGATAACACCACTACCCTCCAGGGAACCACCACCACCACATGTGGGAGACTGGGGTTCGATTCCCGGTCTGGGTGACTATGCTGTGCTACACCAATAAGAGTCCTTGGGCCAGACTCCTAACACCACATTGACCTACCTGTAATATGATTACCCTTGTAAGTCGCTCTGGATAAGAGCGTCAGCTAAATGCTAGAAATGTAAATGTAAATTTTATTTACTATCCAGAACCACCAGGGAGCTTGGAGACTCCAGAGTTTATAGCAGGCAGTGGTAAACCAGTGGAACATCTGGATAAATGTGTTTTCTCCACAGCGCTCTGAATGTACCTATGAATCGAACAGGTTTAGAAGATGTTTTGGACCAAGCTTTGACTTGAACCATCATAAAACTCTCTCACGCCAGTGTGTGTACCAATCCTCAGACGTCTGGTTACTATCATCACCACTGTAAACACCACTGACTCTTAGGGTTTCTCTGGAATGGAGCATTTCACATCAAACTCCACAGAATAACTTTGTTTACATCTGAACTATTTAATTATGTAGGAATTTGATTGTGAAAATCTGGAATTCCTCAGTGACACCTTTCATTTCCACAGCTGTGGAATTAACGCAGATCTATTTCCACAGTGTCTACAAAACAAACTTTGTGTCTGTTATGTTGATGAAGGTTAAATGATGGCTGCAGTTTATTCTCAAAACTATCAAAACTATATTTATTTAAAACATTAATTTAATTCAGAACCAGTTTTTAGAAACATTAAACTTTTCAAACGTCTGCTTTCAATCTGACTCCTAGTTTTCTCTAGAATCCAGCAGAATTCACATTACACTGGACAGAATAACTTGGCCTACATCTTATTCGTCTAAATCAGTGGAATTCCTCTTTAACACCTTTCATTTCCACAGCTACGGATTGAATGCAGATTTAATTCCTGTATCTGTTTACCGGAGCCATCTGTGTATCTGTATATCCATCAGTGCTTATATTCCTGCATAATTTAATGGAGGTATTAAGAAGGTAATTGAAAATGGTTCAGTTTCAGAACTCATAGTGGTGGTGGTGGTGGTGGTGGTACTCGGAGACTATGTCTACAACACAAAGTCTGCGTGTGTAATATGGATGTTGGTAAAAGACTGATGCGTCTGGAAAAGTCTTTGGGGACTGTTTCCCTTTGTAGCGCCCTACATGTACCTCTCCGCCAGGAACAGGTTTCCGAAAGTGTGTTTTCGGATGAAGTCTTCTCTCAAAACTGAAATCAGAAGTCGTTGTCTCAGGCATTCGTTTAATTCAGAACCATTTCATAGGCGCAGTAAGCCTTTTCAGACGTCTGGTTACCATCACCACCACTGTAAACGTTCTGACTTCTAAAGCTCTCTGGAATAGAGCATTCCACATCAAACCACATACTTCTCTCAAAAATCTTAACGCTTAGTTTCATTTCATCAATTCAATCCAATTCAATTCAGTTCCAATTCCAATTCCAATCAATTAAATTCAATTCCAATCAATTAAATTCAATTCCAGTCAATTCCAATCAATTCAGTCCAATTCAATTCAATTCCAATCAATTAAATCCAATTCCAATCAATTCAGTCCAATTCCAATCAATTAAATTCAATTCCAATTAATTCAATTCCAGTCAATTCAATCCAATTCCAATCAATTCAATTAAATTACAATCAAATTAATTCAGTTCTATTCAATTCTATTCCAATTAATTCAATCCAATTCCAATCAGTTCAATCCAATTCCAATCAATTCAATTCAATCCAATTCCAATCAGTTCAATCCAATTCCAATCAATTCAGTCCAATTCCAATCAATTAAATTCAATCCAATTCCAATCAGTTCAATCCAATTCCAATCAATTCAGTCCAATTCCAATCAATTAAATTCAATTCCAATTAATTCAATCCAATTCTAATCAATTCAATCCAATTCCAATCAAATTCATTCCAGTCAATTCAATCCAATTCCAATTAATTAAGTCCAATTCCAGTCAATTCAATTCAATTCCAATCAATTCAATCCAATTAAATTCAATTGTCATTATACTTATACAAGGTTGTACAGTATAACTAAACACAGTCAGGCTCTTTCACCAGTGCAGTATAAGATATATATGTGTGTATAAATAAATAGTGTAGTGCAAAGACAAATAGACAAATACAATTTTCATAACCAGTACAGTAAGATACGTGCGAAGTGTAGAGCAGTATCAGTTAGGTATGTGGTTGTAAGCAGTATAGATGTATAAAGTGTACAGTGCAGGTAGTAGAAAAGCTTAATGTTCAGGTAACAGCTAGGTTGCCAGTACAGATGTTCAGTAGATAAATAAATATAGGTAATAAACACACAGCTGGGATGTTCAGGTATACAGGTTAAAGTGCAGTGCAACCAGTCCTGTGAGGTAGTGGAGCACAGTGTGCTGGGGTGATCCGAGCTAGAAGTCAGTAACAGTCTTTAGTGTTGTAGTCGTGTTCTAGTGGGAGCTGCCGGTGGTAGGTGCTTCTGGTAGGCGCTGGTAGGAGCTGCCGGTGGTAGGTGCTTCTGGTAGGTGCTGGTAGGAGCTGCCGGTGGTAGGTGCTTCTGGTAGGTGCTGGTAGGAGCTGCCGGTGGTAGGCGCTGGTAGGAGCTGCCGGTGGTAGGTGCTTCTGGTAGGTGCTGGTAGGAGCTGCCGGTGGTAGGTGCTTCTGGTAGGTGCTGCCAGTGTGACCGGTTTGACAGCTCTAGAGTAAAAGCTGTTCCTGAACCTGGTGGTTCTGGCTCGGATGTTCCGGGACCTCTTTCCGGAGGGCAGAGGTTGGCACAGGGGATAGCTGGGGTGTGTGGGGGTCTGCTTTCCTCAGACATCTCTTCTCGTAGATAACATTTCATAAACACATTCCACCCTGCAGATGTCTGGCTCCTGCCATGGAACTACCAGGGACAACATGGTTCCTACTATGCAGGCATTTAGAGAAAGCGGTGCGTTTCCCCTTTAAAGACCCTTATCCGTCGCTCTGTGTGAGTGTCGTTGTGCGGCGTGACACATCTAGACAGAGTGAATACTTTAAACGTCAGTGAGGTCACCCATCAGAGCGTTGGGTCTGTCACTGAGGAAAAGGCAGATGGTGTTTGTGTGGGTGTCACATGTGAAGATGGAGTCCCTCCTGAACGGCGACTTGTCAGGCTGCCAAAAGGCTCACAGAGGCGGCTCTGTACTTTACTGCAAACTTCAGACTCTCAGTGTGCTCACAAGGTCGTGTCCCCTTTTACCACAACACTGCTCCGCCAGATCCAGTCCAGCTCTCACTTCCCCCTGTAGCTTTCCTAGGCACACAAGCATTCTCAAGTTCGGAATCTCTTTAGGTTGCAGTTCAGTGTATAATACTACATGTAGTGCACTCAACATCAAAAGAACAGCTGCACCCAGAAGGAGGTGTGGGGTGGCGGTGCTGTTGGCAGGGAAGATAAAGGTTACCGGGACGAGTACATGATAAGACATGTAGAGTGATCTGGACAATACTTCCTGAGCTACACATACAGAAGTCTGTCTCTCAGTATGGGCTGGAGGTGGAGTGACACCAGGACTTCTGGTCGGTGCCTCCACACGCAGATTCGTTGGGCGTCTCCACCAAGACTAAAGCGGGACTCGTCCCTGAAGATGACCTCCTGTCATTCTGGGTCACCCCGTGACAGTCTGGCACGACACCACTGCAGTGTTTGGCGAAGTTGACGTGGCGTTAAGCGCAGTCGTCGTACCGATCTGCGTGCATGGACTAGCCACCTGCCAACGGTGCTGGCACTAAAAGGATGACTCATGGAGGGCACCACTGCTCACTGAACGTCCATAATCGTGGCTGTTGGGTCAGTCAGCTACAGCGATAAGGCCCGTTCTTGCTAACACGGCTGAGCATGACACTAGAATCATTGGCATGTCTCACAATGTCAAACCTACCCACCCATTAGTTCTGGGTGGAGCTGTGTGCTGCTATTCGTTTGATGATGAATGTGTATTGCTGCTGTCGGAACATGTACCATGTGTCAATTCTTTCCTCAATTTTTTTACGTCCCAAAAGAAGTGGCGTGAAATGACACAGGTAGGTTATTTGAGATTCAGCACTGTATCGGGTCACTGATCAAACGTAAACGTTTGTATTATCTCTTCTATTGAAGCTCACGTTTGATCTAATCATCAGAGCCGTTTGCACCGTCTCATGATGTCCATGCCAGCATGAGTGCACAGTGTCATTTCAAGGATTAGAAGGATATACTGAATACCGAGAATTCAGAATCAGAATCTCTTTATTTCACCAAGTATGTAACACATACAAGGAATTTGTCTTGGTGAGAGCAACACGTATGACAAGTAACAAAAACACAGCACACAGATTATTTACAGTATTAAACTAAATGAAAATTACACTAAACAATAAATAGGGTAGGGGATAGATTAAAAAAGTAAAAAGTACTAAAGGTAATAGAGCTGAAGAAGCTGAGAGATGTGAAACAGATTTAGTTGAAAAATATTATATATAGAAAGTTACAGATGACCTGAATATTTACAGAAAGAGAACATCTGTACAGGTGTGCAAATAGTCATAGTGCAAACAGGCAGAGTGCATTTACATTTACGGTATTTAGCTGACGCTCTTATCCAGAGCGACTTACAAGGTTAATCATATTACAGATAGGCCAATGTAGTGTTAGGAGTCTTGCCCAAGGACTCTTATTAGTGTAGCATAGCGTAGTCACCCAGACCGGGATTTGAACCCCAGTCTCCCACATGTAGAGATGGCACTCTGGGTAGTGGTGTTACCCGCTGAGCTACACTAACCACTAACCACCAGTGCAGATAGCTGTTCAGTCCGGTTTGGTGCAGTTCAGTTGTATGTTTTGAGGTTTACAGTGGGAGGTGTCCACTGTGGTTGAGGAGCGCTACAGCTCTGGGGAAAAAGCTGTTAGTATGACGTGTTGTGCTGGTTTTGATGGACCGCAGTCTTCTACCAGAGGGGAGTGTCTGGAAGATGAGGTGTCCAGGATGTGAGGGGTCAGATGTAATTTTGCCAGCACGCTTCCTCACCCTGCTGGTGTAGATCTGCTGAAGTGATGGCAGGTTACATCCAGTGATCCTCTCTGCTGTCCTGATGATGCGCTGGAGTTTGGTTCTTTCTTGTGAGGTGGAGGAACCAAACCAGATAATTCCTCAGGTAATGTTGTAGCAATTCAAGACTCTACTTTTTGCATTATATATAGTGGTTGGTGTAGCTCAGCAGATAACACCACTACCCCCCAGGAAGCCCCACCACGTGGAAGACTGGGGTTCGACTCCCGGTCTGGGTGCTCTGCTACATCAATAAGAGTCCTTGGGCAAGACTCCTAACACTGCATTGAGCCTACCTGTACTATGATCAGCCTTGTAAGTCGCTCTGGATAAGAGCGTCAGCTAAATGGCATGAATGTAAATATAGAGCTAACATGGGGCGCACTATTGGAGCCATCACTCCAGCAGTGAATACTGTTCATAGACCAAATTTTAAAAGCTCCTTTTTTATTATTAATATTTGCACCTTAGTGTTTTCTGGGGAACGCAGCATCTGATCTTTTAAAATAATGTTTTGGTTTGTTTTTTTAAATCAAATTTATGTTGTTATAATAATTCGAATATCATATAGAACCTCTGAGGTAATGAGTATGCAGTGTTGGCACCAGTGCTTTCAGCTACTGAAAGTATTACTATACCAGCCAAGTGAATTTGGTTAGCCATGTTAAGGTCTCAAATATGATATGATGACGAAAGTACATAACTCCAACGCATCCTCAAAGGACACGCCCTGCACCAAACTTACCCCTACTTCTCTTTGGAATATTCATCTACTCAAGTCAGTGTGTAATTACACATTTCCACCAGAGAGGTCGCTAAAACCCCTGGGACTAGCTTTAATTTGAATTTAATAAGATAAACATCAATAATCCCTCATAAATATGAGCAAAGCGGCAAATCACGAAGCAGATCGCTGACAGGAAGTGCTATATAAACATCTACAGTGGGTTCTGGGTTCGGTTCCCCGCCCCCGATCCTTTCTGTACAACAGACATCGTCACAAAGCAGCTGCACGGAGAATCTCGGCAAACCAGGGGCCACAGTTGCAAGGAATGACTTCCTTAGAGCAAGAGGATGAACCCTCTGGTTCCCGAAGGACAGCAGGACAAACACATAAACAATAAAAGAAGGATCAGGGTTTATAGTCATATCAGTGTTCAATAGAATAACCAATACGTGTTAGAGTCCTATGAGAGAAGCCATAAGAAACAGACCTGGTGTAAAACCAGTGACCGCTGTAAGTGCGAATCTAGAACATCCATTACTGCTCTGGTCAGGCCATAGACATGCGGTCAGGTGAGCTGGAGATGCTACCAAGCCCGATTACTGATATAACCATGGATTCTGAACATCTGAACGTTGGTTTATAGCCATGCTTACTTCTCTTGTGAAACGTCTGGAGCCACACGGAGCAGCGTCTGATCTTTAATCACAAGGTCAGAAGCGGTCTGTCGTCTGCGTGCAGGTTCCACTCAAAGCGTTAATCATCATTTCTGAAGGAGAGCAGCTGGTTACCCTGGCATGTGAAGTGCTCAGGTCTTTTGGAGTCGGGATATTTGGAATAACTCAGCCGAGCGTGAAGAGTTTCAGCGGCGGCTGGGTCTTTAGAACGCCTCCACTCTGCGGCTCTTTGTCTTTCCTGCCTGCTTAAAAACCCGGTTTAACGCTCGTAGCCCCCCAAAATCAGCAGTCGCAACCCCCTACCTCCCCCACTCCCCTGTGTGTGTTGTGTGGATTATACGGGGAGGATGAAGAGTGGGGTTTTAGGGTAGTGGGGGGGGCTGTCTGGAATATTGCTAGTGATTGTGTCTGACACTGGAGCTAGTTTGACTTGGAAATCAGCGAATTTGGGATGCAAAAATTCAGCTGGCGTGTTTCGGAGGGGGGAATTAAGGAGCGTCAGCTTTCTTTGAATGGAGAAAATTGGAAATTCTTGCCTCTGTTCTAATCATTATCCTTGAGAACACATGCACCCACACAGACCCGCCTGCACGGACGCACAGCTTGAGCCCCCTCTCTCTCGGTGGTGGTGGTCTGAGGCTAATGAAGCGGGGATCTGTGCGCGAGCGACAGGCGCGATGCTGGAGGTTTGAGATGGGTAGAAGCTTTATGATGTCACTCAGCTCACCTTAACGCTCACCTACTCCATCACCGATTAACATCCAGCAGCCCACGGTAGAACTCTTGAGTTGTAGGGCAGGGGATGTGGTGAGAATGTTGAAGGGAGCTGCTGAGCTTGTGGGGTGGGGGATTTGACATATTTCAAATCTGAAGACAGATACCTGATCAGGAATCTCGACTAACACCTCCAAAAATCCACCCGCTGCCATTCGGAGTCACTCCATGACCGTCTGGCACGACACCATTGCAGTCTAGGGTGATGGTGACGTGGTGTTAAGGGTAGTTGTAGTAACGGTCTGTGTGCATGTAGTCCCTCATGGTGCAGCCGTCTGTCCATGGTGCTGGCACCAACAGGATGATTCATGAAGGACACCACTGCTCATTGAAAGTCTTCAGTCAGGTACAGCGATAAGGCCCATCCTTGCTCATTCGCTCATTGCACCATTCGCCTGTCTCACAATGTCAAACCCACCCACCAAGTTTCATTCCTCTCGGTTGTGTCCTTCTGGGTGCAGCTATGTGAGTGTCCGTTGATGATGAAGACCAGTCTACCTTTGCTTGATTGGCTTTGCTTGATAGTTCAGCAGCCGCATTCATTTACATCAGCTAACATCATCAGCTGTTTTGCTCCAAGCCAAGGCCGATTTCACCACATCGCAAACCATCATGCTCCACATGACGCAATTGCACATCTCCTGTTATCTGTTTACTCCAAAGAAGGAAACCTAGAGATATCAATTCCTCCATCTGAAGGTCACCACAGAGCTGCAGATCCAGACACGCTACATAGCAGTCAGTACAAAATGCAGAAACCGTAGAACAGACTCCAATGGTGAAATGAGTTCCGACGTGGCTAGGCTAACGTTAGCGGAGGTAACAGGCCGAGGAGGGTGCATCCTTTAAATGACGTTCCCGAATAATGCCTCAGATTTGCCCAGAAATGGCCATCCCTGTTCTTCAGTGGAACTTTCAGGATGGTGCAGCTTAATTCTTTCACCTTCTCCAGCATTGATTGATGCATGGCAGCCCACGGTAGAGCTTTGATTGAGCTGTTGTTATGTGGGGGGGGATTCTGGGGCTGCATTAAGCTTCTGAGGGCCTGATTATGAGCTGTGTGGCCTCCTGGGCTTTTGCACGCTTATTGATTTGCTGTGTTAATGCAACTGCGATGAGTTTCTCAACGCTGAAAATGTTATTTATTTCCTCCTCTGTCTTTGCTCGGCTTCTCTTTATAGCCCAAAAAAAGCGTTAAGGGGAAGCTGTATGGAGAGAGCCCAATTTAGTGTTTTATTAGCAGAGGAACAGGCTCGTAATTGCCTCGCCTCGGCGCTGCGTCGAACTCGAAATACTGCTCTCTCCGTGTGTGCAGAGTCAAAAGCAAAACAGCCAAATCCTTTCCCTGAATTAACGCCATTGTGAAACAACATCTGATGCAAAGACGCTGAATCCAACAGATCTCTAGGAAGGGTTGTCCAGATTTTTAAATTTGGTGAAGCCAGTTTTCAGGCCTGTAGATTATTAAACCATATATGACCAATGTGACACACCTGGTAGCTCTTAACCGATCGGTGATAAATAGGTGATATGGTAATTTTACAGTACCAAATTGTTTTTAATAATTAGTTAAATTTCAATTTCCTAGTTATTACCGAATAATGAATCAAAAATTGTAGTGAGTGTTAATAAGGCCATTATGAGATGGTAATATAATGGTAACAAGTCGGACTTACCTACAAATTACCTGCTTATTTTATAGTCCTCTATGTATAATAAGTGAACAGTCGTAGTATGGTTAGTTATATTTTAATAAATATTATATTTACATTCACAGCATTTAGCTGACGCTCTTATCCAGAGCGACTTACAGGGGTTGGACAATGAAACTGAAACACCTGTCATTTTAGTGTGGGAGGTCTCATGGCTAAATTGGACCAGCCTGGTGGCCAATCTTCATTAATTGCACATTGCACCAGTAAGAGCAGAGTGTGAAGGTTCAGTTAGCAGGTAAGAGCACAGTTCTGCTCAAAATACTGCAATGCACACAGCATTATGGGAGACATACCAGAGTTCAAAAGAGAACAAACTGTTGGTGCACGTCTTGCTGACGCATTTGTGACCAAGACAGCAAGTCTTTGTGATGTATCAAGAGCCACGGTATCCAGGGTAATGTCAGCATACCACCAAGAAGGACGAACCTCCACCAGCATCATGTAGTGACCTGGCCACTATCCTGCAAGAAGAATGGCTTAAACTCCCTCTGACCACTGTGCAGGACGCAGTATATGTCATTCCCAAGACCAACTGACGCTGTATTGGCCGCAAAAGGACCTACACCATACTAATAAATGATTGTGGTCTAAAACCAGGTGTTTCAGTTTCATTGTCCAACCCCTGTACAAGGTTAATCATATTACAGGTAGGCCAGTGTAGTGTTAGGAGTCTTGCCCAAGGTCTCTTATTGGTGTAGCACAGCATAGTCAACCGCACCGGGATTCGAACCCCAGTCTCCCACATGTAGTGGTGTTATCTGCTGAGCTACACCAACCACACCACATTATATGCACATCTTCTAATGAATAACTTGATATAAATATGGTCATTGTATCAGTATTTAGCATTAAAATTATTCAAAAGCACCAGCAAGTTTCATTTTCCTGAGCTGACCTGCTTATATTACAGTTCCTAATGAACAATAATGCAGAATAATAACTGAGTACATGTATATATATTATATAATGTTAGTTATTAACCCAGAATCAGTGACGTAGCTATGGTGTAGTTACCCGGTATCGGGGCTGTATGATACTAATTCACCTGATCCAGTTTTATTTCTGACCTGTAGTGTGTTTAGAGTGTGAGTTACAGGTTTTAGAGCCAAAAATCCAAATTTACTGATTTCCATCTTGTTTCTTACACGTCCCATCAGGTTATAACACCAGCTCTAAAGGGTCTTCTGCCTAACACGTAGGCCCACCTATAGACCAGTATTATTACCCAGGAGTAGATGTGGTAAATCCACCCTGTTACATTACTGCCGCGTTACCATCACAGCTGCTCACTTATTATTATATAAAGAACTATAAAATATGCAGGACGTTTTAAGGTAAGTACAGCTTGCTACCATTATTTTATCAATTCTTAACGGCTTTGTTAACACTCGCTACAATTTCTAATTTATTATATAGTAATAACTAGGTAATTGGCATTTAATTAATGATTAATGACTATTTATTACTGTAAAATTACCATATCATCACCTACTTATTACCGCTCTGTAAAGCACAGCGCTACCCACTTTACTGGTTTTTACTTTACGGCTAAATTCACACAACATAGTAGTAAATGGTAGTAATCGAAATAAGTGGCTTCTGTTGGTGAATGGTGGTTTGTATAGGTGTGGGTAAATAGTGAGTAACACTTCAGCCCCCCGCATCCTACACTATATCAATAATAGCCCTTCTCCACCAACATGGTACCAGTACCGGTGCCAAAATCTCAAACCGCTCTGTGCTTTTCCACCACAAAAAACTTGTCCATGTCATCTGTGCCGTTCTAGCACCATTAACTCTCTGGTCTGGAACCGTAGAACCCGTGATGCAGGTGGCAAAGGGGCGTGGTGCTGCATGATGAACTGCACTGAGCTGAACTCGAGAACAGCCGTAACCCACCAGTGATGTGCTCGTGGATGAGCGCAATGAACAGGAGGTGTCTGTTTTCTAATGAGATCTGGAATGTGGGAAACACTACAGATGGCTAATAAACTTATTATATAAAGCCTGTTGCTTTATAATAGTCCACCCTCATAACAGGAAGGGGAGACGAGTTGTCTTGCACGTAATCGCCGGAGTTGGTTCTGGATGGTGAGACATGCCCTCATAGCAGGTCGTAAAGTTTGCACTCGAATCATTCCGAGGAATTTGATCCGAAATGCCGAAATCGCTATAGAGAACGAATGGTTTTACACAGTGGTGGTGATGGAAACCAGACGACTACAAAGCTAAAAGCTCCCTCGTAGAGCAATCCTATAGGGAATGACTACAGATATGGTGCCTCGTGTTGGAGACATGGTTTTGAAAGCCGATTTTGGCCTGGTAAATAATGTTTTCGTGAATGAATCCATGGTGGGAAATGACCTGCAGGGCCTGGTAAGGCAAAATAGTCCCCTTTGGAAAACTGGGTTAATGCCAAATCACTCTGAATGGCATTGTTAACATTTCAGTGATTGAATTGTTCCAAATTCCTCGTGAAGAACTGCACTACACTTGTAAGTGGTGCTTTTAGGCTCGTCATCAAAGTTTTAAAACGGACCTTGGAAAGGCTCTGGTTTCGTAATGGTTTCGTTCTTGTTCTTCTCCTCCTCCTCCTCCTCCTTCTTCTTCTTCTTCCTCCTACTAATATGTTTGGCTTAATCCCTGACTCTCCTGTCTCCACAGATAAGCCGGAGAGCTACGACGTTTGGTACGAGAGCAAGTTTGAGGAGTGCGACAAAGAGGCCTGCCTCTCCTTCTCTAAAGACATGCTTTGCTCGCGGGTCACCGTGGACCACAACTACTACGCCATCTGCCAGAACCTGCTGTCCCGCTACGCCACGTGGAGAGGCAGCCGGGGGGGCCTGCTCCACGACCCGCCAGCCCACATAGCCAAAGACGGGCAGCTGGAGGCCATGCTGGAGGAGTGCGCCAACCCCAAAAAGCGCTACGGCCGGTTCACGGCGGCCAAAGAACTCCGCGAGTACCTCACCCAGCTCAGCGGTACGGCCAGGTAATGACCGGCCCATGGACCGTTTGCGTCCAGCCCCAGCCACCAGCCACGTTCCGTGTGGCGGAAGCGGCTGAATCCCCGTTTCGGAATAAACAGAGAATGGGGGTGGGGAGGGGGGGGGAGAGCAAGTCTGAGACCTTCCTAGGACCTTCTTAGGTTCTCCTGAGGTTTCTTCTTACTCGTGAAACCTTCCGGGGTCCGTGTTGTGTCCCGGCCTGCTGACATTTCAGAGCACTCTCCCGTGTGACTGTTTACGCTGGGGTCTGTCCTGCTGTGGTGGACGGCTGAAGACCGGAGGCCATCTTTCAACAGCAGCTTTTGTTAGAGTTGGAGAGCCAGCTCCTCTCTCTACTCCAGATCACCCGTCCGTCGCACAAGACCTTTCCAGTCATGTACGGAAGCTTGCTAGCGTCTCCTAACAGTCCGAACTCATCCGAGAGCTTGTGTTTATTATTTAAGGATCATGATGAGGTTTACTCTCCAGCGAGGGAGCAGCAGCAGCAGCAGCTAATTTTTATAATGAGTAGCATCTCATCCCATAGACTGGTAGGTGAAATATGAGTGTGCTTATAACGGCAGCTGGAGGAAACTGGCACACAGCAGCTCGAGAGGGACCCCCATATCCCTCTCCTCATATCGAATCACAGTGATCCGGTGTTGGGCAATCAGCCTGTATCTTTAGAACATGGTAGAGAAGGGGTTTAGAGTGTACAGAACAAAGGAAGCGAGAAGAGGAAGAAAGGAATATGAGCTGCAGCTGTTCTTTTTAAACCCCACTTTTGCATATACCAAAGATGTCTGGCTATATGTTGACGCGATCCCTGTACATTTGATCACATTGGACTGATCCCGAAAGCCCAAGGCAGCACCAACATCACTCCAGTAACGTTTTTGGAGCTGCTTTTTTTATTTTTGATTTTTTTATTGTTAAAGCGAGCACAGCCAAGGCTGATGTTAATCCAAATTATGCATTGCCGTCGGTGTGAAGCCGAAACTTGGCCTCTAATTGGCCATTAGGAATAAGTAATGTCCCGGCTGCAGCGCTGAGGCCCGGTGCAGCGTTCACTCTCCCGACACACGCACGCGGGGAAATCCGTGCTTTCCCAACCCTAAAATTCAGTCTTAATTTCAGCGCTTTAGTTCAATTAATCCAACTTTAATCAAACGTCTGTGACACTTAACATCAGTTAACACTGAGCTGTCAATCTGCCGTTTCCCTCCGTTTAGTTTTTCCTTTCTTTCGTTGTTTTTTTAAATAAATCGGCACATTTGGTTTGATTTTGCACTTGGTGGACCGGTGAATTAGAAAATCAGGCTGCTAATGTGTGAGCACGCACGTGTGTGTCTGATGAGGTAGGTGGGTCTCGATGCAAAAGCAGTCGATTGATCATTTCATGCAGCATCGATCCTAGGAGGAGGGGCTAGCGTCTGAAAGCCAGGCAATCAGTCCAGCTCTGCACGTTTCAGACAAAACGAGTGGAAGGTTTGCAGATGTTGGGTTTCTCTCACAGCGCCCTCATGCAAAGCGGTTCTCCGGAAGAGAGCTACCAGCCTGCAGAGCTCGGTTCCTGGCCCGTTTGAACTCTATCTGGATCAAGGGTGATGTATTTAGGGCTGGCCTGAATCATTTGAATACGGAAGTATGGGTTGAGGATCTGGCAGAGGAACTTATTCACACGGTAGTAAAGAAAGCCAGAGCGCAATGGCAGGATTCATATGGCCTTCATATGGCCTTCATATGGACCTCATATAAGGGTTATAAAAGGTCATGTCACATCCAGGTAACGTTAGGTGTAGGTTAGTGAAAGACTAAGAGGAGTCCCCAGATATGTGTCCACTCAGGTGAAGAAGCCAAGCATCCACAGTGTAGCTGAGAGACGGAGGAGAGCATGCCTTGAAATTATGAACAGCCGTAAGTCGTATGACAAAAAGATTTCCAAATCAAACTGAGCCACAATGTTCAGTACCTGCCACTAACGCTTTTAAAGGTGTATGCCTCGAACTGACTGTTGAGACTGTTCTGGAACTTGAACTGACCTTTCGGGACATCTGTAATAGGGGTGAGCGGTATGGCGAAATTGGCATCACGCTTATATCAAGGCAGTTTTACGATACAGGCTGGAGCTGTACAGCGTCATCATCGCAATGTGCACATGCACATTGTACTCACATCGCAGGACACGTGGTGTTAAGTGAGACATGTGAAATGAAACGTGTCCTGCTACAGCTTTTTGCTGCTTGATGCAAAAGAGAAGCCTGCCCGGTCCCTGGAGTTAAGAGCAGTCGCAGAGCAGTCGCAGCGCTCACCTGCTAGTGTGTTCAGTCCACTGAAACTGAGCATTAAAGTGTTAGTAATAGCATGGTTCACACTGACTGCAGTGTTAAGTCACGTCTCAACTTACTTTCACCCCCAATCATTTTACAGTAAGTAATGCTGATTCAAAGTCATCTTGGGAAAACTCAAACTGAATATTTGGTCATATTGAGATATACAGCTCTGGAAATATTGAACAGACCACCTCAGAATGATCAGTGTCTCTAGCTGTACAGGTTCTGGGTTTGTGTTGGACCAGAATCCCTCAGTTCTGTTTGATTCTCTACACTACTGGAACCATGTCTCCCAAACTCCAGATCAGATATTGTATTAGATCTGTGTATTTAGAAAATCACTAATGACCTCCAGAAGCCTGTTTTTAGAACCATGCTCGCTGTGCGGTTCACCCCAGCCACCGCTCGCCAGTCTCTCTGTAGGTCACTCGAGGTCATCTTACGGTGGGTAAGGGACACTGGAATGAGGTGGCGCTCATCACGGTCAGTAGAGAGTGGGTTTGGCCCTCTGCCAGTCTGTAGCTGTGTTGTCCTGTGTGTTTGCTGCTTGACCTTGTTCTTATGATCCAGACGCTCACTGTATCTGCCAGTAAAGCTAGAACCCGACCTTCGGTTCCTCACTAAGAACCTGCTGCACATGTGGAGATGCTGATTTAAGAAGGAACTGGAGTGGGCTCTGATTTGTTTCCAGAGCTGTGTATCAATGAGGACAAAATTGCGATGTCAGTTGGGAGTCTCAGATATATCCAGTCGTAACAGATACAGTAGAGCCTGTAGGGCCGTATTAAACATGCTTCATTAATATTAATAATAACAATAATAATGAACCTACAACTGCAATGATTCTGTTCAGTCTTCCTAACACTGCACTGAATGGAACCCAGTAAACAGGCCTATACAGGGGTTGGACAATGAAACTGAAACACCTGTCATTTTAGTGTGGGAGGTCTCATGGCTAAATTGGACCAGCCTGGTGGCCAATCTTCATTAATTGCACATTGCACCAGTAAGAGCAGAGTGTGAAGGTTCAGTTAGCAGGTAAGAGCACAGTTCTGCTCAAAATACTGCAATGCACACAACATTATGGGTGACATACCAGAGTTCAAAAGAGGACAAACTGTTGGTGCACGTCTTGCTGGAGCATCTGTGACCAAGACAGCAAGTCTTTGTGATGTATCAAGAGCCACGGTATCCAGGGTAATGTCAGCATACCACCAAGAAGGACGAACCTCCACCAGCATCACGTAGTGACCTGGCCACTATCCTGCAAGAAGAATGGCTTAGAATCCCTCTGACCACTGTGCAGGACGCAGTACATGTCATTCCCAAGACCAACTGACGCTGTATTGGCCGCAAAAGGAGGCCCTACACCATACTAATAAATGACTGTGGTCTAAAACCAGGTCTTTCAGTTTCATTGTCCAACCCCTGTATGTGCTCACTTTGTACCTACGCATGTATTCAGTCTGGGCTCTTTAGGTACTGACGATACCTACTTGATTTACCATGATACCAATAAAATATTTTCAAATTCCACGCCCATAATAATGATAATAAGGTCTAGAGTTATTCAGTTTTAACTGATTAGTTTAGTATGCTGCGTTCACATGTAAGCAGTGGTAGACGGATACCAGGAAAACAGATATCCGTGATATTCCAGCTTTTATATTTCTCAAAATTAATGTAGACATACAGGCATCAGGTTCACCAGTGATGTTCGCCAAACAGACGTTAACGTGAGCCTTTAGATCAGGATGAAGCCTTAAGATGAAGAAGTAGAGGTACATGCATTCAGTCAGATGAGTCTGGTACTGAAGGACTCGTTCTAGGCTGGAACCGAACCCTGCAGGCTGATACCCCTTCAGGAACCGATCCGGATGGCACTGCTCTGAAAAGTCAAAGCTTGCGTGTTCTGACATAGCTTAGCAATAAGTGTTGTTCTACCAGCCATTGTCGTTCTAACTGACCCGGTTCTGCTGTGTGACGAGATCCATCTCTGCTCAACCCGGGACTGACAGGCACGGGCGCGAGGGGGAAGTTTGTACGTGCGTGAATAACTGTCTGCTTTTGTACTGTAATTAATTATTTTTCATCGAGTATATCAGCAGCGTCTGATTTTACTGTGCCTTTCATTCGGAAGTTGTACTCACAACTTTTCAGTGGGTTTAAATATCCAATAAATGAATATATATATCTATACCTACACGTATGTCACGCCTGGTGCTTCTTTTCCTTCCGCCCGCTCTTTCGTTTTTTTGGACTGTCAGTGGTTGTTCATTGGAGGTTTTGAGGCTGGTCGTTAGTGAATAGGGCCAGTAAGCTCTGATCTTCACCATCAAAGTCTTCGTTTTCCCCAGCCAGCCCTCCAAAAAAACATGTGCCCTTTCCGTCAGTCTTTTACTGGAAGCAAATTGACACACTTTCTACCCCACTTTTTCCCCAAGCAAGAGTGGCGTTTCTGGTTTATTTATTTATATATTTCCTGCTGGTTTTTGGGGTTGGAGTGTCCGTGTCCTCTTTTTCATGTGGCCGGCCGTGTTGTAAGATGGCTAATGCGAGGACATCAGTGCCCCAGGAAGAATGAATGGCGCTGCTGTGGCTAAGAGTGCCTGACTGATCTCCACCATTAAGAAAGGCCCCATTACCACAGCAATTTGTGTGCACGTATTCAGGGTGTGTGTGTGTTTGTGTATATGTGTGTGTGTTTGTGTGTCTGAGTGTGTGTATATGTGTGTGTGTATGTGTGTCTATGTGTGTTTGTGTGTGTGCATGTATGTTTGTGTATGTATTCATTTGTGTGTGTGTGTGTGTGTGTTTGTGTGTGTATGTTTGTGTGTGTGTGTAAGTGTAAGCTTGTTTGTGTGTGTGTTTGTGTGTAAGTGTAAGCTTGTTTGTGTGTGTGTTTTTGTATTCAGTGTGTGTGTATATGTGTGTTTGTGTGTGTGTGTGTGTGTGAGTGTAAGCTTGTGTGTGTGTTTGTGTGTGTGTGTGTGTGAGTGTAAGCTTTGTGTATGTGTTTGTATTCAGTGTGTATGTGTATATTTCTGTGTGTGTGTCTGTGTTTGTGTATGTATTCAGCATGTGTGTGTGTGTGTGTGTATATGTGTGTTTGTATTCAGTGTTTGTGTGTGTGTGTGTGTGTGTGTGCGTGTGTATGTATGTGTGAATCTGTGTGTGTGTGTGTGTGTGTGTGTGTGTGAATGAGTGAATCTGTGTGTGTGTGTGTGTGTGTGGGTGTGTGGGTGTGTGAATGAGTGAATCTGTGTGTGTGTGTGTGTGTCGGTGTGTGTGTGTGTGTGTGTGTGTGAATGAGTGAATCTGTGTGTGTGTGAGTGTGTGTGTGTGTGTGTGTGAATGAGTGAATCTGTGTGTGTGTGTGTGTGTGTGTGTGTGAGTGTGTGTGTCTCTGTCTGTCTGTGTGTGTAGGTGTAAAAGTGTTGCTCCATTCATCAGAGCCGAACTAACTTTCCAGCATGTCGCTCTAGTGAAGGAACTGGGAGCTACTGGTTTTAATGCCTGCAGTAAATTACAGCTGTGTGCGTGTGGAGAGAGAGAGCAGAAATAGTTTAGCCGCCTCCCACTCTATAATTGTCTTTCTTTTTCACCCCACCCAACAGTTTGCAGGATGATTTATTAAAGCGATAGTCTGGCATTAACCCAATTTCTTCCCCAGTTTCACTCCTGAGCCCCATACAGTCAATCAGCCAAGACACCACGGGAGTGCATGAAGTGTACAGACAAAATTCAGTCTATAGGATATTCTGTCTGTTGTTATGGTTACGATGTTTGTTGGACATAGTGTCAGAAACCACATAATCAGGTTTGTTAGGTTACTAGTGTTACTACCATTACTTACCATAATTCATGTGGGCTGAAAGAGTGTGGGATGAAATGGTATCCCAGCAAGGCACTTGCTCAGATGCCTTTACAGTGATGGTGATGGGAACCAGGGGTCACCAGGTCTACAACCCAAATATAGCCAATGTAATTTAGTATCCAACATCAACCAAGTTCATACGTGTTGGTGGTGGTGAAATTGTGGTAAATCTGGAAAACAGTGCTGTGTGTGTGCCCCTCTCTCATCGACGGGTAGTTAATAAATGTGTTGTAGGCCCAAGTCATCTCAAAACCATCATATAACAGGGTCTCAGAAATCAGGCAGTGTATTCAAACCAACGAGAGTGTTGGCATGTGCTTAACAATCCCAGAACTGCAGAATATCCCATTTTGATCTTAAGTAATGAGATACTAGGAACTCCATGACTCGGGCAGTAAACACATTTCTGCTTTACATCACCATTTAGAACAGAGTTTCTCAATCTGTGGGCCATGAAGCACCCTCTAGTGGCCCATGAGCCTGTACTCAGGTGGAGGCAGTAGTTTGTAGTGGGCTGGAAACGTCATACAGAACCACATTAGTGTTATATTAAGGATAGATCTTGGCCTGGCTGTTTGATCATATGTTTTCTTAAACCAAATTTCTGGAGATTTTTTATTTATAAATGTTTGTGTAGTTTTAAAAGTTGGTTTGAGTTTTCTGGTGGGCCGCTATGCTTTGTAGATATCATTGGGTGGGCAGTTGAGAACCCCTGATCTGGCAGATGGTGCATATTTCAGTCCGCCGTTGGTTTCAGCATCGCTCCAAAAGCAGTTTGCTGCCATCTCCCAACGGCTGGTTTGTTTCCAGTATAGCAGGCTGTGTTTGCACAGAGAGAGAAACCCAAAAGAAGTCAGAGTAAGGGTTCACATGCAGAGTGAAAACCCAATCACTGGGCTAAAATCCAGCTTCTATATCAGACCATAATCTGGTCACATAACCACCAATCAGATACCTGTCTGATCATGATGGGATTATGTGCATTGCTTTTCATGAATTAACTGTCTGTAAGGGAGACGTCTGATTCCCATCACCTCCCATTCTGACACTGAACCGTTTCACAGCAGACTGTTCTGAATTTGTTAGTATATAATTTATTAATGTAATGATGCAGAAAAAACTGCAGCCCAATATTATTGCATTACTCTAAAAGCTCCAGGGAAAAATTAAAGAAGCAAACTTCAGACATGTCTTGGCACTTGTAGTTTCAAAGCCCAGATGTAGACAACACCCCCTCAGAACGTGTACTCTTTGGAATGCTTGCTTACAGAAGCTTCCAAAATAAGGCCATATAGTATCTCATTTAATTCTGATTTACTATCTCATTATTACGACTTACTATCTCATAATTATGACTTACTATCATTATTATGACTTACTATCTTATTATTATGACTAAGCTATTTAATTTAACTTACTATCTCATAATTGTGACTTACTATCTTATTATTACGACTTACTACTTCACCTTTTTTTCTTTAAGCAGCAGGAACAGGCTTCCATTAAAAGGAGACACAAGCCTTACGTTCATCTTTCTGTTGCTTCATCGGCGTGTTTGGATCTGATTGGCCAACTTAACAGCTGGGCTATCTTAACCAACTGGTTGTCTTAACTGCTGGGCTAACTCAAGCTAATGCTAACCAGCGCCTTTCTCCTAGGCAGCAGCTGATCAACATAGAGAAACCGTTAGATAGATGGTTTAATATTGATTGTGGAGCTGCCAGCTTTGGCGCATTGGCCATGTGACTCTCACTCTCTCATGTCATTTCACATGTCCAAACAAGAGAAGTGTGAAGCGAGTCCACCACCCACTGAACAGCGGTCACTTTGTTAGGAG
The DNA here is from genome assembly GCA_024036415.1 of Prochilodus magdalenae. Classification (NCBI taxonomy): domain Eukaryota; kingdom Metazoa; phylum Chordata; class Actinopteri; order Characiformes; family Prochilodontidae; genus Prochilodus; species Prochilodus magdalenae. The sequence continues at coordinate 6,556 of JAMWET010003410.1, read as the reverse complement.
CTTGTTTTGACCTGGTGGATGGAGCTTGGTTCTAGCTAATGGAACCTGTCCTCCTTCAGTGTTCTGTGCTGATGATGATGTGAATAGACGTCAGTGTCAGACTAATGAATGAGCTTCTATTAAAGACTGGTGGACTGAGAGACACTAGAGTCTCTTCACCTACACTGAGATGATGAAGAGTCCTGTTCCAGAAATGATAATAGGACATTAGAGCCGTAATAAACCATGCTCCTGTTACTCTCCATACTTCAGTACATCTGAAGGTACATACTTTAGTACTGTTGCTCTCCATACTTCAGTTCATCTGAAGGTACATACTTTAGTACTGTTACTCTCCATACTTAAGTACATCTGAAGGTACATACTTTAGTACTGTTACTCTACATACTTCAGTACATCTGAAGGTAAATACTTTAGTACTGTTACTCTCCATACTTCAGTACATCTGAAGGTAAATACTTTAGTACTGTTACTCTACATACTTAAGTACGTCTGAAGGTACATACTTTAGTACTGTTACTCTCCATACTTCAGTACATCTGAAGGTACGTACTTTAGTACTGTTACTCTCCATACTTCAGTACATCTGAAGGTACGTACTTTAGTACTGTTACTTTCCATACTTCAGTACATCTGAAGGTACATACTTTAGTACTGGTACTCTCCATACTTCAGTACATCTGAAGGTAAATACTTTAGTACTGTTACTCTCCATACTTCAGTACATCTGAAGGTAAATACTTTAGTACTGTTACTCCAGTGGAGGTTCTAAAGGGAGGAACTTGTAATGACACTGGAGGAGGAGTTTATACTGGGTATCTACTCTAACTCAACTACATGGCTTGTCTACTTCCAGCACTTCTCAACAGGGAAAAGAACAAGTGATGTCATTGAAGGTTAAAACAGCCACATGGCAAACAAACGAGAACCGAGGGAAAAAGAAAAGGTGAGAAATTGACTGGGTCAGTGAACTGAATATGATCAGTAACATCCCAATTATGAAATGAAGCAAGAGCGGCGTTCCTGATTACACAGCAACATGACCAGTTACTGCTGTAAACCGGACAGAACGAAGGGAAAAGCAGGCTGCGCTAGCTGTTACCTTACAAATCTGTGCCTGTCAAGCTCAATTGGATGAAGGGTTTGACAGTGCTGCCCTGCTGGTGACCAGTAACAGACTGTTTTTAACTTGTCCAGATTTAATATGCTCTGGAACGTGACTGTAGTCCGCCCTCGTCGGAGTAGTCTGACCTGCTCAGCAGAGGACTAACTACTGAAGCAGAGCTGCACAGCAGCAGAGCGTGACTGTTGCCACTCTTTATGCAGTGACGGGACGGTGTTTCACTGGTAGGTAAGGTTATGTATTATATTTTAGCTATTTGGTATTTTTAATTAATATATGGTGGTGTAGTGGGTGGTGCTATTGCCTCACAGGGTTTGATTTCCTGGACAAGCAACCAGGGTCCTTTTGGGGTTTGGGGTTTACCGTACCTGAGTGTTTCCTGCTCCAGCCACAGAAATTGGAGGTGTGTGTATGTGTGTGTGTGTGCCATGCGTGTGTCATGCGTGTGCCAGGTGTTAAGATGACCCATGACCTAGGAGGATACACAGTATGAATGAATGAATGAAATTAAGGATGAAGGTAGGGATTACCCGATACACAGTTTCACTAAAAGGCACCTGATGGGCCATGTTAAAGAACAAATGACTCAAGTCACCCACTTTTAAAGGGGGAACATAATGTCATGGTACTAGTTTAGGCCAAGAACCATTTAGCAACCTTACTTTTTCACAGTACCAGTCAAAAGTTTAGAGACGGCTCCTTAGAGAAGCTTCTCCTTATGTCTATGTTAAAGCTTTACTGTAGAGTATAAGTGAAGACATCAAACTGTAAACTAGCCCTCATGGAATTATACAGTCCACCTTAAACACCTCCAGAGTGGAGCTTTACAGGAGGATGAACCAGCTTCCTTACCCTGCAGTGGAGCTGATAGAACAAGGTTTATTACTAAGCAGGTTTGGAGCGATTCTATTGGTCGGTCCATCATGAATATTCACTAACCTGAAAGGAGAGCTAGAGCTTTTACACTGTGCAGAAAAAGATCAAAGTTTTTACACCACTAAATATATATTAGAGGTGGAGATATGGAGGAGTATCATACTGGGGTACTTACAGTAATGTACAGTTGCCACCCAGTGTACTGACTATCTGAAGTCTTACCACAGAGATCCATTTAGTTGGGGGTGTGTACACTTTTGACAGGTACCATATGGACGGGTCTGCTTGCTCACATCTCAAACTGCTTCGTCGTGCTTGTACAAAAAGGCCGTTTAAAGCCTCAGCAGCGCCTGAAAGAGAAGCGTAATGAAATTGGGCCGAGCCCGGGCTGAGGCCGCTCTGAAGCCAAGCGCAGGCCGTATCAGCTCTGGCCCGGGCGGAGCTGTCAGCCGCTGACGGCGGTCCCGCTGTAATTGTTGTGGCTGTAGCGATTCCACCTGTGCAGTATCAGCACGCGGCCCAGCCCGAGCGCTTTAGCGGCCCATGCTATCAGAGGAAGACGTTTTAAATAAGAAGTATGTGGGCCACGCTGGCGGCCCTGGCCGCATTATCTAAATCTGAACACGACCGCAGCCTTGCCTGTCAGATGCCGTGGAGAAAAAAAGAGACCCAGATATCTTATTTAGGGCAGAAAAGTGAGAACCTCCGTGGCTTCCTGCTCCACCACCGCAGCAGCAGAAGAAGAGAAATGAGTGGCGACAAGAAAGCCGAGTTTCCCTTCCTCCACCGGCTTGATAAAAAGTCTATTTAATGCTCTGTCAGGCTGAGCCAGGGAAAGGGCCGGTTCAGCAAATGCAGAAGCCAGGGTATGTAGTCACAGGGAGAATGAGACCCGGACGGCACAGCAGGAGCATAATGTGTATGTGTGTGTGAGATAGATAGATAGATAGATAGATAGATAGATAGATAGATAGATAGGCAGACAGACAAACAGACAGATAGACAGATAGATAGATAGATAGATAGATAGATAGACAGACAGACAGACAGATAGATAGATAGATAGATAGATAGACAGACACAGATAGATAGATAGACAGACAGACAGACAGACAGACAGACAGATAGATAGATAGACAGACACAGATAGACAGACAGACAGACAGAGACAGACAGAGACAGACAGAGACAGATAGATAGATAGATAGATAGATAGATAGATAGATAGATAGATAGATAGATAGGCAGACAGACAAACAGACAGATAGACAGATAGATAGATAGATAGATAGATAGATAGACAGACAGACAGACAGATAGATAGATAGACAGACACAGATAGATAGATAGACAGACAGACAGACAGACAGACAGACAGATAGATAGACAGACACAGATAGACAGACAGACAGACAGAGACAGACAGAGACAGACAGAGACAGACAGATAGATAGATAGATAGATAGATAGATAGATAGATAGACAGACAGACAGACAGACAGACAGAGATAGATTGTGTCTGATCCACTCACATCAGCACTACACACACTAACACACCCCCACCACGTCAGTGTCACCGTGCTGGGAATGATCCACCACCCACATACTACCTGCTCTGTGGGGGTCCTGTGGGGGTCCTGACCACTGAAGAACAGGGTAGTACAGTATACAGAGAAAGATGGACTACAGTCTGTCACTGTAGAGCTACAGAGTGTCCTATAAGCAGAGGCGTAGCGCAAAATTCTGGGGCCCCACCGCAAGGAGGCAGGGAGGAGGCCCTTGTGTGGGCTAAAAATCTCTCTGGCGTGCCTGACGTGCATAACTTAAACTGGCACTTATTCTCAGTCATCTGAAGCGATCTGTATTCAAGCCTATTAACAGATACAATACAATAAAACGCTCTCACCTTCGTGCCCAAAACGTCCCCTCCTCCTGGCATTTTTCTGCGCAAATTTCTTTACAATGTCCGTACGATCCATCTGACGAGCACGCTTGCTTTCGATGCTGAGAATAGCAAGTCCGGAAAGTCTGTCTTAAAACATTGTGCTTCTCAGATAGTTTTTGATCATTTTTAGTTTTGAAAAGGATCTTTCTGCACTAGCCACAGTGACGGGGATAGTTAAAAAAAAGCTTAAGAGCAGTAGCCACGTCCGTCACACTAGACAGGATTGATGTGAGGATATGATGCCTTTTCCGAGCACCACTTTTGTATTTTCTTTTGCTCATCTTTAATGTCTTCGCTCACCCCAGCACGTCTAGCGTTTTGGCGTCCTCACCTCATCCAAGTAGGAGGACTGTAATTAATTTTACGGCGGGGCCCCCCTGTACTCGAGGCCCCCCCGCAGTGCGTGCCCTGCGTGCCCCTCCCCTACGCCACTGCCTATAAGGTAAGATGGTGAGTGGAACGCTGTTATATACTCCTCAGAGGGACATATATATATATGACGCTGTGTCCTGTGTGTGAGTGTGGGGCCAGGCTGGTGTGGAGAATGTGTTCAGGGTTTCCTTCTAGGATGAACCCAGTGGTATGAGGGGGCAGACGTGCAGACGTGCAGAGAAGGCTGTAGTGTGACAGATGGTTTGGATTTGTTGAAGGGGTCAGGATTCCGTCAGTGCTGGGAGAAGGTGGGAAAGCAGTGGCTGGTGAAAAGGATCCCTGTTCCCAGGAAGTCAGAGGTCAAACCCAGCATGTAAAGCATCAGGTTTAACACGCATCTTTACGGCAGGTCAGGATCAGGATTTTAATAATTAAATTGGTTTTCAATGTTCAAGTCAACATTTCTATTTTACACAGCGCTTTTTTTCACCACACGATGTTGTAAAGAGAAATCGGTGTACCGCGCACCCACTAGTGGAACAGGTGATAATCCTGACTGATGCCATGCACCATAGGTCAATGTAGAACACTCCCTCAGTTCAAAAGGAAGACACCTCGAGAAGAACCCATCCTCCTCGGGTCAACACCAGATACAAGACCAGCACGGGCGAAAGACAGTTGTTCGGTGTTGCGAGGCGTGGAGGAATGTGATTGTGTCTGATTAGTGTCTGTAGTTAGGTAGTAGGACGTCACCCCGATGGGTCTCAGAAGGACGCAGGTGCAAAGAATCACAAGCTAGCAGGACAGCCAGGAGCTCCGTGGTGGTTAAAGGTGAGCAGTGGCTCCCAGTCAGAGCAGATGTAGCAACAGGAAGGAACAAGAAGAAAACCGACACAGTCACCACAGTCTATGTTACTGTCAGAAATGGGTAAACAGGAAGGAAGAAATGAGAGAAATCTGACATTTAGGTGAAGCCAGTTTAGTTTCAGTTACACCAGACTCCTTTATCAAACCTTCACGGTGGCTTTGGCACCAAAAGAATAATGGCCCCACAGATACTCAGTTGGGTTCAAGTCTGGGGAATTAGGGGGCAAGAGTAGGACTTGGAAATCTCAGTCATGCTCTTCCAACCCATGTGGACAGTCGAGCCACGGGTCCAGTGGTGGGACGGGTCCTGTGGAAGGAGCCCATCCGCCCGGTGAGAGAGAGAGCAGCAGGGAATGGGGGGAGGTAATGGGGGGGGGGAGTGCAGACCCACATCAGTGGAGAAGTGCCTGGCTCATGGAGGGGGGGGGGCGAGAGAAGGACCACGGACACGGACTCCGGCAGGAGGTACGCACTGCTGACAGGATATAAGGAATGGGGAATCATAAGGGGGTACAGGCTGTGGGAGAGGGACGAGAGAGTTGAGGAGGAGGAGGAGGAGGGAGCACGAGGAGGAGGACGAGGATGAGGAGGAGAGGAGGAGGAGCCCGAGGAGAGACGAGACGAGATGAGGAGGAGCACGCGTCTTATTATATTCGTAGTATTATTATTATTATTATTAAATGGATATAGTTATTATTAATATAATTAGTATTATGAGAATGAATTATTATTATGAGTTACATTGTTACTTATTATAGTATTATTATTGATATAATAATATTATTGAGGAATATTAGTATTATTTATTACTTAAGGGTAATGATCAATTAATTCATTATAGAAAGTTATTATATTGACTAATAATATTATTAATTAATATAAGTATTAATATTGAATATTAAGAGTATTATGGTTATTATTATTAAAGTTAATATTAAGTATTAATTATATTACATATGATTATTATTAATTGTAAATATATTTTAGGCTCATAAAGTTATTATATTGTTTAACAATTCATTATATTAATGTTATTAATATGATTATTAGTATTAATATCATTTTATATTGATATTAATCTTTATTATTATTATTTATATTACATAATTCATATTAATATAGTTATGATTATTATGATTAATATTCATTTAACCACCTATTATTATGATTATTATTAATTTTAATACTATTTTTTTATTGTTAATTACTATATCTATTATTGTGTATTAAATATTATATTATTAGTTATTATATAATCATACTATTACTATTATTCTTGAACTATTTTATTATTATTATTATTCTATTTCGTTTTCTCATTACATTTCATACTCTTCAATCCCCATAATCACTCAAACACTTCTCTTTTTTCT
>JAMWET010003409.1:0-60306 GCA_024036415.1 Prochilodus magdalenae | reverse complement strand
TTAAATACCTACTTATTATTTTTGTGACTAATACATAAATAGAAGGGTCTTCGTTTGAGTTTTTCTGTTCAGGCTTTGTGATGCAGAAGCTCACGTTTGCCTGGATTCTGACGGGATAGGAAATTTACAGTGGGTAATTTTCCAACTCTACAGAGCTTTTTGTCTGGATCGCCTTGTCCTGTGTTTTTACCTCCTCGCTCTGAGAAAACTACAGGCCGCATTAACATACTGTGTTTCACCGACCATCTCTGGTGTTTTTCTCATAGATGTCAGCTCTGTGATAATGTGCCAAGGAGTACATCAGAATCGAAATTCTGTCACAAATAGACAAACGATTTACTGAATCTGGCGGCAATGAATGGTCGCATGGGAAAACCTCTGTGACTTTGACCTGGTTGACCTGCACGCACTATTCTCATCTACAGTCACAATAGCAGGGGAGGCAAGAAAAATGAGTCATCAGAAAGTGAGCTCACACAGGCTGATTAAGGGAGAGGCCGTTCTAATGGCAGCTACAGATAGTAGAAGTATTACTTGATAGAATTAGGATGATTTTCAGTTGATGTTCATTTGAGTATGCAGTGACTTCCTTAAACGTCTCATGTTACATGCCTGATAACATTCAAAGATAACAACCTGCTAGTGGCTATCTGTCCTGTGGTCATTTTTATTAATGTCCCTATAAGCAGTTTAATCCCTGAGAGGCTTGTGACAATTTTGTTACAGACGACCCCCCCCCGAGGAGCTAATGTAATCTGAACAGGGATTTTGAAACTCTGCGGCACTGGTCCTCTGAACAATACAAATCTTGAACCACTACATTTTCTACACAAAGAACAATTCATTACGGCTCTGATTTGATATGAGATGACTTGCAAAACCAGGAAATTCTTTCATCTTGAAATAAATTTTCCATAGTTTCTCAAGCTGTATTAAGGAAACACAACCAGACTTTTTTATCTCAGTTTTTACTGTTAATAGATGTTTGCTTTTTTTCTGAATTTTTGAAGACATGAAGTCCCCTCCTACAGGTTTTATGATACTGTCTGTATTCTACATATCGTCGCTGTCCAAAAAGATAAATTATAAAAACAGAAAAACGTTTATCTCCATTTTTGACTTGACTTTTACTTTTATGCCTCATTTGATCACATGAGCTGCTTTTACACGGTGTGGGAGATTTTCATGAAGAATGGACCAACAGAAACGGTCCCAGAACTGCTTGGAAATACGTCTGGTTCCTTTGACTTCCTTTAAATTTGAAGGGTTTTTTGTTGACCTCTCCTGTGAAAAGTTGCCATTTTGGAGATACCTGTCTTTTCTTTGGACAGTGACTATGTACCTATTACATCTTCTACAAGTTTTAATATGGGTGGGTTTGAGCATGTCTGTATCTAAAAAGTATGCAATCAACATTAAATATAAGATGTGTTTGGTTTATTTGCAGTGGCAAGCTACATTTCAACTTATGACAAAGCAAAAGCGGAGCCTTCTTTTTAAAAAGGTTCTTTTGAACTGTACGTTTGCTGACTCCTAAGTTAGAAACCCAGAATTTCTCCTGGTTTAAGTCTAGACTGTTTAGTCTATGGGCATTCTACAGTCTACGACAATAGGGGGCCTTGTCATGATAATTCTGTCTATCATTTCAAGAGTTGCAAACAAAAATTTGGATATACCCGAAGCAAGATCATTACGCCTTTTCTGCAGATCCCGTCCTACATTACCGCAAAATTTTAAATCACACCAGATACCCCTTCATATAGCGAGGTGAAAATCATTCCTTGTAACACAAAGAATACTGCTCATGTTTATATCCCACAGTTTACTCTTTCATACTTTTCTCAAAGTTCTCTAAGTCTGGATAATGTGGTTTCACAAAGGGGAAAAAGGATCAGGGTAACATTGTTACATTTGATGATGACTGGCGGGAAGCTATAGAGTCCCTGTAAGGGTACCTTTCTTTGTAACCAGCTACGGGACACAATACAAGATCTACACAGAATGACACATAACACCAGTAATACTGAATAAAAAGGATCTGTAAGATTTCACCTCTTTGTGTAGATGTCTGCGGCCTGGGACATACTTCCATTAGTTTTGGAGTGCAGAGCCATATTAAGATTTTTGGAATATATAGCTCTGGTAATTGGCAAAATTTTTCAACATAAAAATTAAAACGAGACCCCGGATTATTTATTTTGGGCCTCCCCTCCAAAACAGTCTCACTGTCCTCATACACAAAAATACAAGTTGCTGGACAACTCTTACTCTTGGCAAGGAAATGTATCCTTAATACCTGGATAAGGGAACGCCCCCTTCTGTTCCTCAGTGGTTATAGAGCAATACTGTTAGGATACTTCCTCCTGAACGACCGCGGCAGTACTACGGGCGTGACTTGCTGTTTATAAAAATTTGGAGACCATTTATAGAACATTTGCCTCCTAACTGGCTGATACTGTTTTAAAAGGTCAGCACTCTTGGAGTGGAGGTCCCCTTAGGATCAGGTGGTACTTGGCTTCGTGCGCGGGATGTAAAATGCAATAAAAAGGGATGTTGCCGAGCTTTCTAGTAAAATTGTAACGAGATGTTGTATGTAGGTAATGTATGTATGTTATACTTGTACATTCTTATTTACTTATTTCCTATAAGGACGGCTTTAAATTTTATTTTATCTTAGGTTTGTACAGGTTTATTATTTGTTTTGATCCCTGTTTTTTTTTTTTTTATTTTATTTATATAATATATATATATATATTATATATATATATATAATATATGATATATAATTATATACATTTTTTTCTTTTTCTTTCTAGGGAGGGTATTGCATGTTTGTGTGTTTAGATATGCTTACTGTTTACAATACATTGTAATATAATTGCATTTTCTAAAAAAAAATAAATATGATATATATATGAATATATTATATATAATATATATATATATATATATATATATATATCTCTGTATATATATATATATATATATTGCAAGAAAAATTTAAGGAGTTTCATCTAAAGAAGAATCCAATTAAACCAGGCAAAGAAGCATTTATGCATATTTTGGATAACTAATCCATTTCCAAATTGTTTGAACATGCTTGCTGAAGATCTCCGAACATATGGCACACTTGCTTAAACATTTCAGATTGTATGATATATAGCAGAACAGATGCATGATTACAGTAATACTGAGCAATAGGCTTTATAATAGTTAGTCTGAATCAGTAGAGTAATAGCTTATTTAGGCACAGGAAGAAATGCAGAATGTGCCTTACTTTGTGACATGTGACTAGAAAAATGACCTATAAAATACAATTTAACATCTGTGCCATGCTATACAATACTAGGTCTAATACGCTTCCCTTATGAAAGTTTCACCTTACATGGACATGAACAGCTTTTAAATCAGCAAACATGTCCAGTCCATTTTATTGTTCAAGTCTTTCCTATTTTTTGAGCTGGTCCGTTCTTTGACTGCATACAATCCTAAGTGAAACTTTCGAGTCCAATAACACCTTACCTCTGCCATTACTTCCAGGTGCAGCTGCCTGAGAACAGTTAGATAAGAGGGCACAGAGAAGAAAGAAATGGGGATTGTCCTTATCCAAGCTGTGTTTCGTTGCCTGAAGGCTGCCAAGAGAGAACAGATAACATGATCAACATGTGAGTATGGCAAAGTTTAAAGGTGTAGATGGCATCACAGAAACACCAGGGCAATTATGCAGAATCGGAAACAAGAACTGATTATATATGTTAGTAAAAGACGCTGCATTTCTGTCTGCCAGAGTCGATGCTCCTAGGAAGGTAGCTCTACACCTTCTAAGTCATTTGTTGAAAGAAAATTGGACCATTCATCAAATGGGGAAGGCTCACTGTCATACTGGACAGTATGGAGCCAACAAACAAGCCATCCGGGGCCTAAATTCCATAAAGAACCAACCCAAATCCATAAAGAAACCAACCAAAAAAAAAGCCATCAAGCACGGCAACACGGATCAGTAATCACTATTGTTTACGATGATCTTGAGGGATCAAATTATATTGGCGTTTCTACTTCCTACCTTCAAGGTCCCAGATTCTGTTGCTTGGTACTTTATTAGGACTGGTTTTATGGATATTTGGTACTGCTTACAAACAGCAAAATCTCCCCTGCATCTGAATTTACATTATAATTCACATTCCTGCTTCATTGCTACTGTCTTAATGTTTGTAGATACTCCACTTATCATGGTTATATTGTGGACTTATACATTATTGTGACTGGCTTATTATTAAGGGAGATACTTGACCTATTCTGTAACTTATAACTGTGCCAGTATGCAGTCCATCCAAAGTTGTAAGTCTCGGGGTCCTATAAAAAGGTAACTAGTAAGAGGTTACTAATTCTGCCCATTGGTTCAGACGCTAATCTACTTTGGGGTGATATTCTGCATTCTCACCTTCAAAAATAAATACTGAACGATTTTTAAGATTTCAGCAGGAGGCGTCACTCTAAAGTGTGTGCACCGTTTCATTCATTATGGTCCATATAATATAATATAATTATTTAGTCCTGAGATATGGCAGTTCACCATTTACATGATCAGCAACAGAAATCTTGTATTTAGACTCAACGAGTGTTAATTAATTAGGCCTCGGTGACGTATAGGTCCACTAAGTAAAACAATCATAGAACTGGCAGCCCATCTACTCTCATGCACACTTGTTCAGGCACCCTTTAGGCATACAAGTCTTTTCTATCAGTTATTAGTCTTTATTGATACAGAACTACAGGGCTGTAAAATTTTGTGTTCTAGCAATGTCTGCAAGACTTCCAGTGTTAAGTAATTCTTTAGAAATGCCTAAAAAAAATTTTTTTTTATTACTGTAATGTGGGGCTACTCTATTTCTTTACTCACTGCTTTACATAGATACTTGCAATCTACAGACACAAATACCCAGATAAATGAAAGGTAAACAGGAATCTTGACATTCGTGCCTGCGCTTCAAAACATGTCCGCTGGATTAAGATGAACATGCGGATGCTATTTGAACACACTGGAAACTAGTCAGTAAAAACAATGATAAACATCAAAAATGGAAACCAAAAGAAAAATGAAATACAATGAAATCTGACACATTTAAGGTGGAGGAACTGGTGCTTCAGCCATGCGATTTTTTTTTACCAAATTAAAATAAGATAACATTAAATGTTGATAAATAATATGTTCAGATAGTTACCATAATAACACTACTTTATTAAAACATTAAATTAAATGTTCAGAAAATATACTGAAACTGAAACTTTTACAGATGAAAGTACTTAGTACAAAATTATTACTTGTACCAGGTTACCTCCAATGACACCAAGACTATTAGTCCTCTAATTATACACCAGCATGGTGGCATAACAGTAACATGGCTGCAGACTTGACTTCAACCCCTGGAAGAGTTTCTCCGGCTCCTTCACAGTCATTTGTTGTAAATTATATGCGTGTGGATGTGCACAAAACCATTATCCTGCAACAAGCAGCAGCAGACACATGAGTATAAATGTAACCACTGTCTAGAAGCTGTACTGCAGCCATTTTGAAAGTGCAATGAAAAATTACCCTGAAGTAAGAGTGGACAGCAGCAGTGGCCTCGCCTGCGTATCCTAAGCAGGGAAACCAAACAACCATTAGTTTCGGCACCTAAGCGTGCGGAAATTGTCGGATGTACTCCCAGGTTATGCGTTCCTTGATCTTAAAGGGGAAGTCCTGAAAAAGAAACTCTCTGCGTTAGGTCGTTATTTTTAAGCGGAGCTGAAATATGGTCCACAGTGAATATCTACCACTGATCAGCCCATAAAATAAGAACCACCTCCTTGTTTTCTCACTCATTGTAGATCCACAGTTAAAGACTGTTGTTCACCTGTTTCTTTGCAGACATCACAATGCTCATTACCCTCATGGGACCACCTCAGAGCACCTATCACTTGGGTGGTGGATCATTCTCAGCACTGCAGTGACAGCGACATGACAAAATACAGCAGTACTGTTAAATCCGGCCGTTTATACACCCACGGCGTCAGGACTGTAGTTCTGACATGATGATGTCGTGACTTTGTGCCATATCGTGTACATTAAAGTTCTCCATTGATTCACTGATGTACTAGATAATCTCACAATACATGGCTTTGTTGGCTGAAGTACGTGAACCTTGACTTTCAGGAACTGGTGTGACCTCCCTGAGGAGCAATGACTTCACCCAAACAGCTCCCACAACAGGAAGGAAGATAAAGGAGACCAGGATCAATAACTGATGATAAATTTAGGCTGATATGATCAATATTTATTGAGCTACACATACAGAAGTCTTTCTCTCAGTATGGCGTCGGGCCGCCGTGTTTGCTAACCCAACACGCCAGACGTCTCGGTATGGAGCTGTAGAGGTTCCTAATGGTGCCCTGTGATAATCCATCCCATGCAGCTTGAACATCCTCACACAGTTCCTGCAGATGGTGCGGTAGGGGTGGAGGGACACCAGGCCTTCTGGACGTGTGACGGCACACCGTTCATCTCGGTGCTGACCACGGTGCCTCCACACACGGATTCGTTGGGCGTCTCCACCAAGACTAAAGCGGGACTCGTCACTGAAGATGACCCGCTGCCGTTCTGAGTCACTCCATGACAGTCTGGTACGACACCACTGCAGTCTTTGGTGACGGTGACGTGGTGTTAAGGGGCGTGACCAATGGTGCTGGCACTAACAGGATGACTCCACAATGTCCGTATGTTCATCAGGTGAGAATGGAAACATGCAACAGGATGACCTCATACAATTGCATACGTCGCATGTGAGGCTAGGCGCGTAACTTGAATCATTAGCATGTCTCACAATGTCAAACCTACCCACCAAATATCATTCCTGTTGGATGATTCCTCCTGGGTGCAGCTATTTGTGCGGCTGTGAGTAGTCTGTACTAGTCTGGAAGCCTTCAGAATTTACCGGTGTGTGATAGTCATGATAGTCCATCATAAACCTCCCAACTTTCCATGAACTGCAGAACATCAGCAGCGCTTTAGTGGTCTGGTATTGTGTATTTAATCCCCAGTAATTAAACAGCAGAGATAACCTTTACCTCCGCAGAGCGCCGACACAGTGTGACGGAGCCCGGCTGTCCTGCTGCGGCCCTGAATGTCAGTTTTAATGAGAAAGACTTGAAAATCCAGCAAAGCTCCAGAGCAGGGGTGTAGAATTTGTGAGGTGACCTCCTCACCCTCTCTGCATGTCACCGAGCTGATCTACAGGGTACTAAAAGTGCACGGCCTCTACCGCGGCTGGAGGTCACTGGGTAACTGCAGCGCTGCCACTATATAACTTCGTGATGACAACCATGCATGACTCTGGAGCCACGGCTAACACGAGTTCACAAGAGCTGGAGCCTCAACTACATAAGCAGAGGAATAATCTGGACCTGCATGAAGAACAGTGAACTGAAAACCTGAAAACGGGCTTAACAACCACCTGGAAGACCTGGTAGACCCACCGACACTGACCCCATCAGGCAGACAGACCGGTTAATTAATGGTTTAATGGAAAGAGAAGAACATTAAGCTTCACTCTATGCACAGTACCATAGGTATACGGTTGATTGGTCTACAAGTCAGGAACACAGCCTCTGATTGGTCTATAAGTCAGGGCCACAGCCTCTGATTGGATTAAGTCAGGAACACAGCCTCTGATTGGTCTACAAGTCAGAAACAAAGCCTCTGATTGGTCAACAAGTCAGGAACACAGTCTCTGATTGGTCTACAAATTAGGAACACAGTCTCTGATTGGTCTACAAGTCAGAAACAAAGCCTCTGATTGGTCTACAAATCGGGAACACAGTCTCTGAATGGTCTACAAGTCAGGAACACAGTCTCTGATTGCTCAACAAATTAGGAACACAGCCTCTGATTGGTCTACAAGTCAGGAACACAGTCTCTGATTGGTCTACAAGTCGGGAACACAGTCTCTGATTGGTCTACAAGTCAGGAACACAGTCTCTGATTGGTCTATAAGTCAGGAAACACAGCCTCTGATTGGTCTACAAGTCAGGAAACACAGCCTCTGATTGGTCTACAAGTCAGAAACAAAGCCTCTGATTGGTCAACAAGTCAGGAACACAGTCTCTGATTGGTCTACAAATTAGGAACACAGTCTCTGATTGGTCTACAAGTCAGAAACAAAGCCTCTGATTGGTCTACAAATTGGGAACACAGTCTCTGAATGGTCTACAAGTCAGGAAAACAGTCTCTGATTGCTCAACAAATTAGGAACACAGCCTCTGATTGGTCTACAAGTCAGGAACACAGTCTCTGATTGGTCTACAAGTCGGGAACACAGTCTCTGATTGGTCTACAAGTCAGGAACACAGTCTCTGATTGGTCTACAAGTCAGGAAACACAGCCTCTGATTGTTCTACAAGTCGGGAACACAGTCTCTGATTGGTCTGCAAGTCGGAAACACAGCCTCTGAATGGTCCTCAGGTCAGGAACACAGCCTCAGAATGGTCTACAAGCCGGGATCACAGCTTTTGATTGGTCTACAAGTCAGGCATGATGGTGCAGTGGGTAGTACTGTTGCCTCACAGTAAGAATGGCTTGCATTCAAGTCTCCAGGGTCCTCTGTTTGGGATTTGAATGTCCGTAGTTCGAAGACATGCAATCGGATGAACTGGAGATGCTGAATTATCCCACAGTGTCCAGGGCGTTTCCTGCCTTCCGTCTTCCATCTAATTAGCACTGGGATAGGTTCCAGCCCCACTCTACGACCCAGAAGGATAGGTGGTTCCAAAGATGAAGAAATTAATGTTTACCTAAATTAAATATTCACATAGATCAACAATTTATGGCTACTTATAAATAAGGTTAATTCAATAACTGAATCATTTAACAGCTGGATTTCAGTCTTCAAGCGCTCGATCCCTATGAAAGGCAGAGGAACAGGAACACTGGCTGAGGGAAGTGCTCTTATGAAGGCAGGAGCACGAGCAGGACGCTGATGAATGAGAAGTTTTGGAGATATCACGTTTCCTCAGTCTCACCCGCCCGACAGTACTCGTGCCCATTTTTCAGCAAGCGCTGATAAGTCTCCCCCTGTGGGCGGCAGGGGGGCTAGAGTTTCCCCCGTGACAAATGACGGGACATCCCTTCCCCTCCCACCTTACTCA
Source organism: Prochilodus magdalenae (assembly GCA_024036415.1). Lineage (NCBI taxonomy): Eukaryota > Metazoa > Chordata > Actinopteri > Characiformes > Prochilodontidae > Prochilodus > Prochilodus magdalenae. Next base: position 51,126 of record JAMWET010003409.1, on the reverse strand, counting down.
ATCAGTCCACTCTGTCTGCACCTCTCCACTGCAAACACATCACTGGGACGGGCTCACCTCACTCTTAATACATGCTCACTGCAAACGTGGAACTGATTACAGGGTGAGCTCCACAGTGTTTGGGTTCCTTACTGTCAGGTTGGATTTTCGGGGACTAATAAAAACAGAATATGTTAAATATACATATTACAGTATAGTGACAGTGACAGTTGCTAGGAGTTATTAACGCTCCATCAAAGGATGTCCAAGGCTCAGGAACGCTGCAACTAAGCTAAAGCTTTTATTTTGCCTGAATAGGCAGTGTTGTACTTCAGTAAGTCAGGAACACAGCCTCTGATTGGTCTACAAGTCAGGAAAACAGTCTCTGATTGGTCAAGAAGTCATGAACACAGCCTCTGATTGGTCAAGAAGTCAGGAACACAGCCTCTGATTGGTCAAGAAGTCAGGAACACAGTCTCTGATTGGTCTACAAGTCAGGAACACAGCCTCTGATTGGTCAACAAGTCAGGAACACAGTCTCTGATTGGTCTACAAGTCATGAACACAGCCTCTGATTTGTCTAGAGTTCAGGAACACAGCCTCTGATTGGTCAACAAGTCAGTAACACAGCCACTGATTGGTCTACAAGTCAGGAACACATCCTATGATTGGTCTACAAGTCAGGAACACAGCCTCTGATTGGTCTACAAGTCAGGAACACCGCCTCTGATTGGTCAACAAGTCAGGAACACAGCCTTTGATTGGTCTACAAGTCAGGAACACAGCCTCTGATTGGTCTGCAAGTCAGGAACACAGCCTCTGATTGGTCTACAAGTCAGGAACACATCCTATGATTGGTCTACAAGTCAGGAACACAGCCTCTGATTGGTCTACAAGTCAGGAACACAGTCTCTGATTGGTCAACAAGTCAGTAACACAGCCACTGATTGGTCTACAAGTCAGGAACACATCCTATGATTGGTCTACAAGTCAGGAACACAGCCTCTGATTGGTCTACAAGTCAGGAACACAGTCTCTGATTGGTCAACAAGTCAGGAACACAGTCTCTGATTGGTCAAGAAGTCATGAACACAGCCTCTGATTGGTCAACAAGTCAGTAACACAGCCACTGATTGGTCTACAAGTCAGGAACACATCCTATGATTGGTCTACAAGTCAGGAACACAGCCTCTGATTGGTCTGCAAGTCAGTAACACAGCCTCTGATTTGTCTAGAGTTCAGGAACACAGCCTCTGATTGGTCAACAAGTCAGTAACACAGCCACTGATTGGTCTACAAGTCAGGAACACCTCCTTTGATTTGTCTACAAGTCAGGAACACAGCCTCTGATTGGTCAACAAGTCAGTAACACAGCCACTGATTGGTCTACAAGTCAGGAACACCTCCTTTGATTTGTCTACAAGTCAGGAACACAGCCTCTGATTGGTCAACAAGTCAGGAACACTGTCTCTGATTGGTCAAGAAGTCAGGAACACAGCCTCTGATTGGTCAAGAAGTCAGGAACAAAGCCTCTGATTTGTCTAGAGTTCAGGAACACAGCCTCTGATTGATCTACAAGTCAGGAACACAGCTTCTGATTGGTCTGCAAGTCAGGAACACAGCCTCTGATTGGTCAACAAGTCAGGAGCACAGGCTCTGATTGGTCTTCATGTCAGAAACACAGCCTCTGATTGGTCTACAAGTCAGTAACACCTCCTCTGATTATTCTACAAGTCAGTAACACAGTCTCTGATTGGTCTACAAGTCAGGAACACAGCCTCTGATTGGTCAAGAAGTCAGGAACACAGCCTTTGATTGGTCTACAAGTCAGGAACACAGCCTCTGATTGGTCTGCAAGTCAGAAACACCTCCTTTGATTGGTCTACAAGTCAGGAACACAGCCTCTGATTGGTTAACAAGTCAGGAAAACAGTCTCTGATTGGTCTACAAGTCAGGAACAAGTCTACTCAGCATGTGTCGCTGATGTTCTGGACAATGGAGAACCTCTTGATGGCAAGAGCAAGGTTTATGGGGACCAGTACCTATTTTCTGTTCATATAAGGCCTGAGGAATATGATTAGGATTGCAAGACTGCTGTCAGGACCAGATAATATCTCCGGATGTAAAACTGGAGGGGACTAAAGGGTGGAGGATACGTAAACTAATGAACTCATTAACTCAGACCAGAACCTAAATAATGTGGATTTGCTACAAGGGTGACTGTTACGTCCACTGCACATCCAGCCAGCACATATGCATGAGCGTACTTCATCCACTCGGGACCTTTAACATCCCATGTAGGATAAATAAGGTTTACAAGCGTAATTCTTAGGAAAGCTCTCTCATCCAAACCCACATGTGTCCATCAACGTTCCCATATGGGAAACTCACCCCAATACACTCCAAACAAATCCAGAGCTGAGCCTCGTCAAAGATACGACACCCATAATGCTAGTAAATCAATGTTCCCACGGATGATGTGGTTCGGAAAAACCGCAAAGGCCTTCGACTGGGATAGCGGAGATAGATCTGGCAAGCAGGTACATGTGTCCGTGTACAGTGATAAGAGTGTTAGAGAGGTGGCCAACAAAGACTTCTCAATTCAGTATCTCTAGAACTGTATGGGCCTAGCCAGACTCTCTGGTTTCAGGTTAAATGGGACCGTTGTTCAGGCCAAGTGGAGCCATTTACGGGTCCTATCTGGAACCTCTTTATTGTAACTGGGTTCTGTTGTAGCGGCAACTCAATCTTTAAATCTAAGTGTGAGTCAGATTACACCTCAAGTTCAAGTTCAGCTGTGTACGAGTGAGCAGTGAAACGAAACAAGGTTCGGGAATTGACTCCTTGACTCGGGGACGATACAGTACATAGCAGTATAAATACAGGTGTGTTAAAACCACATCTGTCCTGATGTTCCAGCTGAGGAAGTGAATAGTGGATACAGAGCTACATGAGGCCATCAAGAGCCTGCAGCATCCACCATACAGGACACTCTGTAGTTCTACAGGCAGCACTCTCGCAGTTTGGCAACTGATGTGTACCTGTGCTGGATGTGTATAGTGATGTGTGGTCTGGGGTTGTGCAGTGGATATGCAGACACTGCCACGTGCTGTGTGTGGTGGGGCACTTCAGAGGTCCCACTGCTGTGGACTGTGAGAATCGTTCTCCACCAACCTGTGGTCAGTAGTGGTGCCTGTAAGGCAGCATCCCTGTTGGGGACAGCAGCGTCCTCCTTGGGACTCAACACGAGTCCGGTGTGGCAGGCTATGTCCAGTGGGCAGGCAACGTCCTGTGGTCAGCAGCGTTCAGTGGGTAACAGCGTCCTGTGGGCAGCAGGATCCTTTTGTAAAGTGGGCAGCAGCGTTCAGTGGGTAACAGCGTCTTGTGGGCAGCAAAGTCCTGTGGGCAGCAGCGTCCTTTTTGGGTCAACAGCGTCCTGTGGCAGGCAACGTCCAGTGGGCAGCAGCGTCCTAAGGGCAGCAGCGTTCAGTGGGTAACAGCGTCCAGTGGGTAACAGCGTCCTGTGGGCAGCAACGTCCTGTGGGCAGCATCCTGTGGGCAGCAGCGTCCTCTTTGGTCAACAGCGTCCGGTGGCAGGCTATGTCCAGTGGGCAGGCAACGTCCTGTGGTCAGCAGCGTTCAGTGGGTAACAGCGTCCTGTGGGCAGCAGCATCCTTTTTGGTCATCAACGTCCTGTGGCAGGCAACGTCCAGTGGGCAGCAGTGTCCAGTGGGTAACAGCCTCCTGTGGGCAGCAAAGTCCTGTGGGCAGCAGCATCCTTTTTGGTCAACAGTGACCTGTGGCAGGCAATGGCTAGTGGGCGGCAGCATCCAGTGGGTAACAGCGTCCTATGGGCAGCAACATCCTGTGGGCAGCAACTTCCTGTGGGCAGCAGGGTCCTTTTTGGTCAACAGTGTCCTGTGGCAGGCAACGTCCAGTGGGCAGCAGCGTCCAGTGGGCACCAGCGTCCAGTGGGTAACAGAGTCCTGTGGGTAACCGAGTCCTGTGGGCAGCAGTGTCCTTTTTGGTCAACAGCATCCTGTGGCAGGCAATGTCCAGTGTGCAGCAGCTCCTAGTGGGTAACAGCATCCTGTGGGCAGCAATGTCCTAAGGGTAGCAGCGTCCTGTGATCACTAATTCAACAAGGACTAGAGTCAACAAGAAGGACCATCAACACTGCACTGTGCAGCAGCAGATGAGCTATCGTCTCTGACTGTCCATCTACAAGGTGGACCAGCAAGGTAGAAGTGTCTAATAGAGTGGACAGTGAGTGGACACAGTGTTGATCCACCCACTCTTATCCACTAACACTAGCACAGCACACACTAACATCCCTCTCCAGCTTACTAGGTGGCCCACACTTGAAAGCAAACGCTGGGGGTCTTGCTATCCCAGAGATACCTGAGCCAACCCTAAACTCACAAGGAATGTTGCTTTTATGTTTTCATAGTCTATATTCAATAATTCATTTCCTAAAATTTAATAATGCTTTCCATCATCCTGGCTGCATTTCATGCCCACCACAGAGGGAACCACACTCGAGGCACTCCACACACGGGCGTGGCACACAAGTTCCCTCACCGCCGGAAAGTTCTGGCCTTGTGGCGCTGACTTGTTGAGCTCTGTCTGCATTTTCACATTTTTTTTATTGGGGTGAAAATAATACGCTGTCATTCCGACCCACCCACGTCTCACAGGTGCGCAGGTTTCTGCTGGAAGCTCTTCGGGAATAAGCGTCGCTCTTGCCTGAGCCTCCTGCAGCTCGAAACCCTTAACCTTGCTCGATTAGAAGGTCAGACAGCATTCGCCGTGGAGAGAGTAAATGGCCACACAGATCATTCCCCCTTCACACCTGGCTATTGTCAGAGGACAGCTGTGTCCCTGAAGCGCAGTGGAAACGGAAGAGCGGAGGCCAAGGCCGGTGTCCTCTCAGCACTGTCACACCAGTCCTGCTCAGACTCAAATGAGGCTCAGGCCGTCTCAGAGCACTCTGACACGGACGTATACAAGGTGTGAAATGTGGGATCCTCATGGCCGAGTTTCAAGTGTGATGGAGAGAGAGAGAGAGGCTTCCCCATTCTCGGCTGTGTTTGTGTGCATGTGTTTAGCTCTTTGTGGGGACCTAATGACCAAGGCCTGCACTATGTAAGGAGCGTTACTGAGGACTCAGGGTGGGAACAAAACGGGAAAATCCGGTGAGCTGCTGAGTCACCCTGTAACGCCTGAAATAATCATTTTATAGTCAGAAGTGTCGAGTATTTCACACCACGTCGTATCTCACATCCCCCAAAAGGCCGGGGGGGAGGGTCCTGCACAATATCCTAACCCAAATACATACATGATGCTTTACTCACTGAACTGGGTGGGATGGATGACATTCGGGAGTCAGACAGGAGCTAACTAATTGACCAGTGTTTAGAGGGCTGCCCTGCGGTTAGTTGGCAGGTGAGTCATGATGTCACATGACACGGACGTGAGCCAATGGCACACAGTAGTTTTGTTTGTGAATGATTTGAAATAGTTCATCCTGAAAAGAGGACCAGTAGGTTTCCCTCCAGGTATTGAGACTAAAACTGGACATGTGGCTACCCAAAGACGTGGTCACCCCTGGTTCCCATCCCCAACACTGTAAAGAACACCGGAGCCATCTCACACCCCACCCACTCTCAGTCACTCTGTAGTTACAATCTGCCACGTGCTGCACCATTTAAGGTGGAACAGAAAACTGGTGATTAAGTATTTGCTTTGTTGGCACCGATGATAGATTAACAGCGCTAACACCCACCCCAATCTCGTCCTGACCACAGACGCCGTTATTGCCTGCGTTTCTGGTCCATTTCTGTATTTTCCTGCTCATTAACGACAACTCTTGGCACACTACAAAAGCTCCTTGTGGTTTTTCCTCATGGTTAGACTGATTTGAGCCACTGTAAATGATGCAAAGCAAAACTGCTTAAGTTCTAGTAGCTTGTAAACTCCAATGTAGGGACAGTTTACGTTCGAACTAGGCAGCAAATAAACTTACATTCAGCAGGTGCACAGAACTGGCTGCCAACGCAAACCGAGACCCTTATTATCAAAGTAACAGCTGCACCCGGAAGGAGGTGTGGGAGTGTGGGTGTGTTGGGAAGGAGGATAAAGGTGACCAGGATCAATAACTGATGATAAATTTAGACTGATATGATTAATATTTATTGAGCTACACATACAGAAGTCTGTCTCTCAGTATGGCGTCGGGCGCCGTGTCCGGTAACCCAACACGCCAGACGTCTCGGGTTGCCTATAATGGTGTCCCTGTGGAGACCCTGCAGCTTAGAGTTCCTTGTCAGTTCCTAATGGTGTCCTGTGATAATCCATCCCATGCAGCTTGAACATCCTCACACAGTTCCTGCAGATGGTGCGGTAGGGGTGGAGGTGGAGTGACACCAGGCCTTCTGGACGTGTGACGACAAACTGTTCATCTTGGTCCTCATGTGCAAAATCAACATTGTACTCAGGGACGGAGTGTACAGGTGAGGTGGGTGTAGCTAATATCCATGAAATCAGTGTGACTCACTAAACACAACTGCGTACCCTGCTGAATGAATAATCAGATGTAGCATGCATGGAAAGACCTAGTCACATGGCTGATATAGGGTGAGCAGGTTCTGAAATGAGACCCTGTGAGTTTGATTTCATTTCTTTATAGGAATAGACGCTAAGAGGAAGAGTCTCAAAAATCAAGTCTAGAGGCTCAGGCAGGGATGAGACTGGGATGAGGGATGGATGAGGAAGGTATGTGTTAAGGTTGAGGCAATCATGTGGTAAGGGTGAGGTAAGGATGAGCCTGGGATGAGATATGGATGTGTTGAGGTTGAGGCAAAGCTGAGGTAAGGGTGAGGTTGGGATGAGGTACGGATGTGTTAAGGTTGAGGCAAGAGTGAGGTAAGGGTGAGGTAGGGATGAGACTGGGATGAGGTAGGGATGTGTTAAGGTTGAGGCAATCATGAGGTAAGGGTGAGGTAGGGATGAGACTGGGATGAGGTAGGGATGTGTTAAGGTTGAGGCAATTGTGAGGTAAGGGTGAGGTAGGGATGTGTTAAGGTTGAGGCAATCGTGAGGTAAGGGTGAGGTAGGGATGAGACTGGGATGAGGTAAGGATGAAGTAGGGATGTGTTAAGGTTGAGGCAATCGTGAGGTAAGGGTGAGGTAGGGATGAGACTGGGATGAGGTAGGGATGTGTTAAGGTTGAGGCAATCGTGAGGTAAGGGTGAGGTAGGGATGTGTTAAGGTTGAGGCAATCGTGAGGTAAGGGTGAGGTAGGGATGAGACTGGGATGAGGTAAGGATGAGGTAGGGATGTGTTAAGGTTGAGGCAATCGTGGGGTAGGGATGAGACTGGGATGAGGTAGGGATGTGTTAAGGTTGAGGCAATCGTGAGGTAAGGATGAGGTAGGGATGTGTTAAGGTTGAGGCAATCGTGAGGTAAGGGTGAGGTAGGGATGAGACTGGGATGAGGTAAGGATGAGGTAGGGATGTTTTAAGGTTGAGGCAATCGTGAGGTAAGGGTGAGGTAGGGATGAGCCTGGGATGAGGTAAGGATGAGGTGAGTACGAGGCAGGGATATGGTAAGAATGAGGGCTCCCTGAGGAGTCAGCGCCCCTCTGCAGAGCAGAGCAGCAGGGCGATAGCACCAACACTCCCAGCTTACCCAACACTCTCTGTCAGTGGACCCCTAGACCTGCACCTTTTATCTATCAGAAAGAAAAAAAAAAGCCTGAACCACTTGGGGCCCCTGGGCATAAAATGCCCCCTGCTGGCACTAATGAAGATCTGATGGTAACAGTAAGTAAAACACTCACATGCTCAGAAGACATAACCTTCACCAAGTTCTGACTGAGTCCTCTTTAGATTCTTCGTCCGCCATCGGATGCATCTGCTTGGGAAGAGGTCCAGAGCACAACCCAGTGTTCCACATGTACCAAGGAACAGTCCTCCAGGGAAACAAAGGGAAGAAGAAGAGGTGATGCATTACTATCATTAAACCAAGAGGGCCAGGGGGGTCATATTATCATCATCACAATCCAGTTACCGTTAATACCATATCTGATATTGGGTCTGTATTAAAGAGCGCATATTTTACATTTTCTTCATTTTACTTGTCTGAGGTGCTTTTAGAAGACTGATGTGGTTTTATTCAACAACGACTGGTGACCATTTCTCATCCCCTCTTTATCTGTAAAAACACTGGAGATATATTAAACATATTTCTATAAGTCTTTATCTGACTCACTAACTCATAACTCAAAATAATCTGTATGTGTACATATATAATACATGACTAGGTCTATTATATGATGGTTTGGTTGCTCTATAAGGATGGTATAAACTGCATATTGAATGGTCTTAAAATATTCATCTTCATTACATCACATCAAACAAGGCCTGGGTAATTCAGTTTTCCATGATCCTGGAAGTGTGGGAAGGGAAGAGTGGCCATGCACCAGCGGAGCCAGACAGGAGCAGCAGACTCACAGTAGGTGACTTTAAATTGTAAATAAATTGAAGGCGTTGGTTTAACAGTGTGCTGCTGTGTTGTGTGCGTCACTCTGTGCTGGGCTGTGGTGAGGTTGGGTGGGTGTGTGTATGTATGAGTAATGCGGTTGGAGGTGACCTGCCTGCTTCCAGGCCGTATCAGCAGCACGGGAAAGAGCATAACTATGTTGATGCCACACTGGCGTCAGAAGTGGGATCACCAACCAGGCCCCCAACAGTATCTTGACACTACCACACACTCAAAGGTGACACGACTGAGCGGCCCAAGCCCGGCCAAGAACTGCAAGGAGGGAGCAGTGCAATCAGGCTCACCGGCTGACCTGCTGGAGGATTCTGAAAGAGTGAGGCCTGCCAGAGGAGCAGCATGGCAGCCTGGCTGTCATAGGGATGAGGTAAGGATGAAGTAATGATGAGGTAGGGATGAGGTAAGGACGAGGTGAGGATGAGGCAGGGATGAGATAGCCTGGCTAAGAACTGCAAGGAGGCAGCAGTGCAATCAGGCTCACCAGCTGACCCGCTGGAGGATGCTGAAAGAGTGAGGCCTGCCAGAGGAGCAGCATGGCAGCCTGGCTGTCACAGGGATGAGGTAAGGATGAAGTAATGATGAGGTAGGGATGAGGTAAGGACGAGGTGAGGATGAGGCAGGGATGAGATAGTCCGGCTAAGAACTGCAAGGAGGCAGCAGTGCAACCAGGCTCACCAGCTGACCCGCTGGACGAGGTAAGGATAATGTAAGGATGAGGTGAGGATGAGGTGAAGATGAGGCAGGGATGAGGTAAGGATGAGGTAAGGATAAGGTAATGATAAGGTAAGGATGAGGTGAAGATGAGGTAAGGATAAGGCAGAGACAAGGTGAGGATGAGGTAATGACAAGGTAATGATGAGGTAGGGATGAGGCAAGGATAAGGTAAGGATGAGGTGAGGATGAGGCAGGGATGAGGTAAGGACGGGGTAGGAATAAGGTAAGAATGAGGTGAAGATGAGGCAGGAATGAGGTAAGGATGAGGTAAGGTTAAGGTAAGGACGAGGTGAGGATGATTTGATGAAGCAGGCTAGTGGCAGCAGGTAAGGACCCGAGGTAAAGGATGATGGCAGGAATGGAGAGAGTAGGCTAGGATGAATGGAAGGACTGGGGTAAGGAAATGGTAATGATAGGTCCGGATGAGGGATGAGATAGGATAAGGCTAAGAACTGCATGAGGTAATGGACAAGCAGTGCAAACCAGGCTCACCAGGTAAGACCGCCTGACAAGGGATAGGTCCAGGATAATGTAAGGATGACTTCCGGTGAGGAATGAGGTGAGGAATGAAGGTGAAGATGAGGTAAGGGATGAGGTGGGTAAGATGAGGTAAGGATAAGGCAGAGAGGTAAGGACGAGGTGAGGATGAGAGATAGTAAGCTGACAAGGTAATGCAACCAGGTCAGGCTGATGAGGCAAGGATAAGGTAAGGATGAGGTGAGGATGAGGCAGGGATGAGGTAAGGACGGGATAAAGATAAGGTAAGGACAAGGTGAGGATGAAGCAGGAGTGAGGTAAGGACGAGGTAAGGATTACGAGGTAAGGATAAGGCAGGGGTGAGGTTAGATGGAGGTAGTGACAAGGTAGATTGAGGAGGGTAAGGCACGATAAGGTATTAAGAGTATGGGTGAGGATGAGGCCAGGGATGATGAGGTAATTATTTGTAGCACTAAGGGAGGAGGTAAGGATAAGGTAAGGACGAGGTGAGGATGAGGCAGGAAAGAGGTAAGGACGAGGTGAGGATGAGGCAGGGATGAGATAGCCCGGCTAAGAACTGCAAGGAGGCAGCAGTGCAACCAGGCTCACCAGCTGACCCGCTGGAGGACTCCGAAAGAGCCGGCCAGTGAGGCCTGCCAGAGGAGCAGCATGGCAGCCTGGCTGTGTTTACTGCGGAACTCCAACGGCCGTTCGAGCTGGCGCCGGCGGTCTAGTTGGCACAATGCGGACTCTTTGATGGCACCCAGTTATGCTTATTCTGTTCTCTAAGCTCTGTTTATGGTCAGTTCTGTCCTCCACTGACATCCAGCTCCCTCCTACACCAGTCAGGCTGCGTGGGGTTTGAAGTGGCGTTTGGGATTTGGAGAGATAAAGCTCCTACAGATCCTCCCAGATACAGAACTGTGTCAGCAGGTGAGAAACCGGGCTGTGTAGGACCCTGCCATCAGATACAGTCTGTATTTACAGCGTCGGGTTGCAGTACAGCCCCGTGGGGAGCTCGGGTTGCAGTCTGGCTGCGCCATCTGACAGCGTGTACTGGCAACACGTGGACTTGCTGTTGGCCCTGACTGTCTGCTGAACTGGCTGAGTGGGAATCTGCTGGCCTTTTGTTAGAAAAGGAATAGTGTAGCATCCCTCATTCCACACCCACAGGCCTCAGTGTGCCGGAGAACACAAGACTCAATACCCCCGCTCAGATGACATGGTGACAGGACAATAAGTTCTCTATAGGGAACACACTTAAACACAGCAAGAACGACACATACAGTACAGGAGTGTATAGGCGGGAGTGTGTTGGACACCTTACGTGTTTAAGGTGGTAGTACCTCCAGGCTCCTGCAGGTGGCGCTGCATGAGGATGATGGGGCTATAAACACCTGTGGGGTGTGAGTGACGGGATCCATAGATTGGGAAGAGGTGCTACAGTGCAGGGAATGTCTCGTTCCATGTGTGGAAAATGGCTCCAGAGCAGATGTTAATGAGATTGGGCTAAAAGGAGGGACTGCATGTGGGCGTGGCCAAAGACCATAGTGTGAAGGAAGTAGCTGAATCTGCAGGTGTGTGGAAGCGTACGGTCATACGGGTCTACCAGCAGTGGGTACAATCCCAGTCTACAGGGAATTCTCCTCGGAACTGTGCCAGGGAAGGCCTCCACCACATCTGGACCAGCTGACCAGTTCTCTGATGTGAGAGTGTCTGAACACTGATGTGGCTACATCCAGAACCTCGTCCAGTACATGCCCGACCCAGTCCCAGATGGGTTCCCAGTGCTTCCACTTCCAAAGCTGCAACAGTGCGTCCTCCTCTCTCTCTCTCTCTCTCTCTCTCTCTCTCTCTCACTGTCTCTTCCTCTCTTTTTCACTTCTTCTCTCCCTCTCTCTCACAATCTCCCTCTCAATCTCTTTCTCATCCTCTTTATCTCTCCCTCTTTCTCTCTCTCTCCCTATTTCTTTTCCCTCTCTCTTGCTCTCTCATTCTTTTTCACTTCTTTTCTCCCTTTCTCTCAATCTCTTCCTCTCTCAATCACTCCACTCTCTCTCTAAATCTCCCTCTCAATCTCTTTCTCTCTCACTCACTCCACTCTCTCTCTCTCCCTCTCCCTCCCTCTTTCTCACTCTCTTTCTCTCCATCTCAATCTCTCTTCCTCTCTTTCACTTCTTCTCTCCCTTTCTCTCTCTCTAAATCTTTCTCTCATCCTTTTTCTTTCTCTCTCATCCTCTCTCTCTCTTTTTCTCTCCCTCCCTCCCTCCCTCCCTCCCTCTCTTTCTCTCCCTCTCTCTTTCTCTCCCTCCCTCTCTCCCGTCTGGAATTCAATCCTTCAGCATGATTGCGTGAGTGAATGAAAGGAACAGGATATAGTAGGATCTGATTCTGGTCTTGAGCTTCTCCCCACGGAGCAGGCACCACGACATGCTCACCTGAGGAAGGTGATCCACCCCAGGAGCCTTTTGGGAAAGGCAGTCTTTTGTTAGGAGCAAAGTGGGGGGGCCCCGGAGTGTGCGCTCGCTGAATGGAAGTCACTTGTACCATTTTACAAGACACACAATAACCCAGCGAACTGGAGGCAGTGAGTGACTCCATGCCCCACACTCCCTCTTGGCTGAGACAGGGTGGAGAAAGTGACCGCACGGTGCAGCGCGATGGTCAGCCCGTTGACATAACGTCCAAGTCAATCATTTTTCAGGAGATGTTTCTGAGGTCAGTCAAAAATGAGAGGAACAGGAGTTTATTAAAACAGAGGAGAACATCAAGCTCAACTCCTGCTTCAGATCTGAGAACATCCACAGGTGTCTGTCCATCCCCATTCCACTGTGAGAGGACCCCTCAATGCCATGAAGGTCTGAAAGGAGGTGTAGATGTTGAAGAAGCTCCTCACTGAGAAAAGGAGACCCACACATCCAACACAGAAGAGCAATGGACTGACCACCCCAGAGTCCAGAACCTCAACATCCCTGAATGTGTTTGGGGTTATCTGGATGGGGAGGAGAAGCAGCCGAAAATTATAAACCTACTCCTATCCGTATGTTCACACTAGCAGACGACCAGTCGCTTCCGTCGCCCCACGTTTGTCTCCTGTGGGGCGTCTGAGGCCATTCGCCGAGTCTGGGTGTGCACAAGGTCCAGGAAAGCTAGCTCGTTTTTAAAGCACGTATTTGTATGGAAACTTAGCTGCATGCATTCATGGCTAGCGTTATTCGCCGGTTAGCATGCTGGCTAACCTAGCAAGCTTCATTTCTCTATAGATTTATACGTGGAAAGACACATCATATAAACTGGGGAAAGAGGACACAATGGTTATGAGCTTATATTTGAGGTTATATTTCCGTAAATGTTCGTAAACTTCTTCCGTATTTCCGTAGATGTCCGTAAACTTGTTCCGTATTTCCGTAGATGTCCGTAAACTTGTTCCGTATTTCCGTAAATGTCCGTAAACTTGTTCCGTATTTCCGTAAATGTTCATAAACTTGTTCCGTATTTCCGTAAATGTTCATAAACTTGTTCCGTATTTCTGTAAATGTTCGTAAACATGTTCCGTATTTCCGTAAATGTCCGCAAACTTGTTCCGTATTTCCATAAATGTCCGTAAACTTGTTCCATATTTCTGTAAATGTTCGTAAACTTGTTCCGTATTTCCATAGATGTCCGTAAACTTGTTCCGTATTTCCGTAAATGTTCGTAAACATGTTCCGTATTTCCGTAAATGTCCGTAAACTTGTTCCGTATTTCCATAAATGTCCGTAAACTTGTTCCGTATTTCCGTAAATGTCCGTAAACTTGTTCCGTATTTCCGTAAATGTTCGTAAACTTGTTCCGTATTTCCGTAAATGTCCGATATTCCTAGTTCACCACCACACAGCTGAGAACTGGAACCAAATGCTAAAAAGCTCAGAAAGCAGAACCTGGGGGCCCTTGGACCCCCGTGTAGACCTGTGATTGGTCCGAAGTATTTGTTGGAGCCAACTGTTTATCAAAATTATTTTGCGTAAAGTTCAGAAAATCTCAACTAGCTTTGTCGTCTGTCAGTCTGCCGTTGAGTCTGCCGCTTGTTGCTAAATCGTGGCTACAAATCCCAAACTCCCATGGGTAGTGACCGGTCGCTTGGCACTCCGTCGCCTGCCGGTGTGAACGTAGAGTAAGAGCGAACTGTGGAGGCGTGTCTGTTTGAGGAACTGAAAGTGAGTCACCTGTAAATAAAATCATAGAATGAAACAAGAAACCCTGAACAAACGACTATTAGGTTACATCCAGCCGGATTAATCCTCCGCCATCAATCAAAGCGCCTCGCATTGCTGCTCTCCCTGTTTGATTAGATCTGAAATGATCTATAGGCTCCCATAAAAGAAGACATCAGCAAAGTCAACACATTTAGCCGTGTTTGTTTTGGAGTCAGAGTTTGTGCTGATGCTGTTAAGCTGGGCTGGGGAAACTGCACGTACAGACATCCACCCCCCTGTCTGTCGAGGAACGGTCTTCCCCTTATTACCTGTGAACCGACGTCTCTTCCTTTCAGACGACTACAGCTCATGTTGGACTGCGTGTGATCATCACTCGGCCAAAGTGGAGGCCGTTTGAATTGCTGTGTTCGGTTTTATGGCTGAAATATTAGAGATGGAATGCTGACAATAAAATATAGCAGATTTTAAGTTCCGATTTTCACAAAATTAGGCAAAATCTAGATGGAGTTTCCGATTGCTGCTAAAGAGTGGCAGCTATCTTTTATTGCGGTAGCTCTGAAGCCAGATAGCCAAAGGAAATGGAGAATTTCGGCTGAAGGGTTAACCCTCAGAACCCCAGATCCATGCTGTGTAGGCTCTTTGCATGGCTCTATCCAATGCTTCAGGGTAGGGTTTACTTATGCCTGGTGTCTAGTGGAATTAGGGTTGCCATCTTTCAGAAATGTAAATAAAGGACGGGGGAGTGACGTGTTCGAAATCGCGTCCAGTATTTGATCTTATTCTGGGAGAGGATCCATCATGAGTGATACACGTGTTACAGTAATACAGAACAAGTGGTGGCAACCCTAAGCAGAATCCAAATCTGGAATTCTATTTGGGAATCATGGATCCTCAGGACATCCGGTGTGTTATGAGCACACAGTTCAAAAGTCACCATTCGTGATGGTATGTGTGGGGCCATTAGAACTCCTGACCTGGGTGACCTGCACACCTGTGGAGCCCCATTAGTGCAGTATACACAGGTTATGGAGCAACATGTCGCTGAAAAACATGTATCTCCATTTTTATTTATTTTTACTTTTAAGCCTCATTTGATCACAGGAGCTGCTTTTTACACTGTGTGTGAATTTCATGAAGAATGGACCAACAGAAATGGCCCAGAACCGCTCGGAAAGACATCTGGTTCCATAGACTTCCATTCAAATTAAAGGAGGTTTTTGGCCTCTCCTGTAAAGTTGCCATTCGGGAGATACCTGTTTTTCTTTGGACAGTGACGATATGCTGCATCCAGACAGCATCTTTCCAGGGACGTTTATGCTGATTTCAGTTGGACAATCGACCACATTCCGCATATATATTAGCCGCATGGCTCCATAGTGAAACAGGCCGAATGCTGAACTGACCTACCTGCAGTCCAGACCACCAGTCACCCAGGGGAAGCATCTGGAGCACTATGTAAGGAAGGACAGAATAGAAAGACAGATGGAATCTGATATCAAGCAGGAATGGAAAACATTCCATCCTCATAACTACAGGAACCTACAGCAGTCTTTAGGCTCCTGCAGTGGTTGGTGTAGCTTAAAAGATAACACCACCACCTGCCACGGAGCTACAACCCTATGTGGGAGACTGGGATTCGATTCCTGATCTGGGTTACTATGCTGTGCTACACCAATAACAGTCCCTGTTATTACGAGGACAATGGGTGTGAGTGATGGGATCCATAGATTGGGAAGAGGTGCTACAGTGCAGGGAATGTCTCGTTCCATGTGTGGAAAATGGCTCCAGAGCAGATGTTAATGATTGGCTAAAAGGAGGGACTGCATGTGGGCGTGGCCAAAGACCATAGTGTGAAGGAAGTAGCTGAATCTGCAGGTGTATGGAAGCGTACGGTCATACGGGTCTACCAGCAGTGGATACAATCCCAGTCTACAGGGAATTCTCCTTGGGATTGGGCCAGGGAAGGCATCCACCAAATCTGGACCACCTGACCAATTCTTTGAAGTAAGCTTTGAAGAACACTGATGTGGCTACATCCAGAAACTCGTCCAGTCCATGCCCAATCCAGTCCCAGAGGTTGTTGGTGCTGGTGAAGGTGTTACACACTAGCAGGTTTATTTCAGTCACAGAGTTTTTTTGGGAAACAGGGATGCACTGTAGTGTCAAATAATGAGGTGCCGTTTGTGTTTGTTGCTTCTTTCAGGATCCACATCAACAGCACTGATAGACCGTGGCAGTGTTTACATGGCTTGAGCTTGGCTATGTTCATTCCCAGCACAGCGTGCGGGAATACCAGGATATTTATCGCTGTTGCACTGAGAGCTCTTAACTTCCCTCACCACGGTTTCCAGTGCTCACGGTGGAGCTGCTCATTGTTTAGGCTGTGCTGTCCAGCTCCTCCAAGCCAGTAGAAGAGAAGCTGAGCAAACAAGAGCCCCGAACCAGAGTGAAGCAAGAAGGAAACGAATGCCGAAAGTAAGAGGCCCTCGATTAAGGAGCCCTGGCCTTCTCATGGTGTCACGCATCGTGGGAACAGCGGCTGCAGGCAGAGGCAGGCGAGAGTCGAGGCAGACGAAGTGAAAGAGAGACAGGGAAAGTGCTCCGGGCGCTGCTGTTGACTCTTACTGAGTTTCATATGCTCGCATTCATAAGCATATGCCTTTGCATTGGAATCAAGCTTGGGCGTTCCAATCGGAAACATGATCCCAGAAGTGGGATAGGCTGTTTATGGCTTCTATTTGTCTCCATTACCTAAAGAATGTAAATAGGAGAAGTGCAACGTTAGTCCGCCTGTGACTCTTTTGTCTGAGGTCGAGGGGAAGATGGCTGAACACGAGCGGAATCTATCCACGCCGAAAGATCGGGATGATCCGGACAAGAAACCTTCCAGTTTAGAAGGAAGCAGATTGGATGAGTGTTTGAAAGTCTGAAACAACAACTGACTGGAGATCAGACTCACTACAGCACAGCAATAAGTCCAATGCACTGCTATATCTGATACTCAGGCTTGCAGCCGCAACTCGGCCTGACATCCAAGATCAATCCCACCAAGACCGAGCTGCTGTTGGAGCTCACCAAGAACCTCTCATGTCATTTGCGAGCTCCCGACGGAAGATGCCAGAAGCCTTGGATGAATCTAGGTGGCCCGTTATCATCGTCAGCTCATTCCATCCTGACTCAGTCATGCGGGTTTCTCCTCTACAACATCTGGAGGGTTCAACCCTTCCTCTCTTAGGAGGCCACTCAGGTGCTCGTCCAGTGTCCTGTCCTTTCCAGGCTACTGTAGCTAACTCCTGGCTGGTCTTCAGGTCCTTCAGCTGATCCAGAACGCAGCAGCTCGGCTTGTCTTCAGGCTTTCCTACTTCCCTTCATTGCTGTGCTGTCCCCACTGGCCTCCTGTAGCTGCCTGCATCAGATCTAAAGCTCTCAATGCTCGCCCACAAATCCAAGAACGGTCCGTCCGTTTCCACTGCAGTAGTGCATTAACACTGCTTAGCTAATGTTAAGTAAACATGTAGCAGTTATTACATGCCTACTTAACATTAGTTAACCAGAGTTAAGTTATTACATCATGTAAACCAACGTTAGTAGGTCAGCCTTCACTGGACTGTGCTACCAACATCATTAGACCCCACATTATTAATGCAGCATGTTAGAATCAGAAGGTTGGAGACCAAACTCTGAAGCAGAAGGAAGATCTCCAGACGTAGGTTTGAGGACACCAGCAGCTTCCTTGTTCCTTGGATGTGTGAGGAGCTTCTCAAACAGCTACACCTCCTTTCAGACCTCCATAGCGTTGAGCTGTCTTCTCACAGTGGAGGAAGGATGGACAGAGACACCTGTGGATGGTCTCAGATCTGAAGCAGGAGTGGAGCTGGACGTTCTCCTCTCTCTCAGAGATGAAGGTGCTGTTAATCTGATGGGGACAGTGCTGGTGGGTCTACCAGGTCTTCCAGGTGGTTGTTAGGAGCCATGTTTTTGTTCTCCTCTCTCTCAGAGATGAAGGTGCTGTTAATCTGATGGGGGCAGTGCTGGTGGGTCTACCAGGTCTTCCAGGTGGTTGTTAGGAGCCATGTTTTTGTTCTCCTCTCTCTCAGAGATGAAGGTGCTGTTCATCTGATGGGGACAGTGCTGGTGGGTCTAGCAGGTCTTCCAGGTGGTAGTTAGGAGCCATGTTTTTATTCTCCTCTCTCCTTTAGAGATGAAGGTGCTGTTCATCTGAAGGGGACAGTGTTGGTGGGTCTACCAGGTCTTCCAGGTGGTTGTTAGGAGCCATGTTTTTTTGTTTAAACCAGTGTTATGGAAATACGTGGACTGTCTATCACCTAATCTCAGTAATCTCTCCTGATCACACTGCAAAAAAATGAGATTGTTGAAGCTCATTTTAAGATTATTTTTACTAATTTCCAGTTTCTACCTGTACTTTTAGGGATTGTCTCACTATATTGGCAGACATTTTGTCCTGTTTGTAGCAAATTACTTAAAATAAGTGCTATTTTACATACTAAAATTACAGAAATCCTGATTAATAAGCTTAAAATAATCTGAAAGCTATTTCAAAATGATGATATTAAGCTATATCCACTAGATATGTAATCATTTTATTTGCTAAGCTCTCATTTCCTGCAGGGTACGCTGTCTTCAGTTTCTGGGTTTAGTCTCAGGCTAGATGTAAATCTCTAGATGTAAAGTCTCGTACAGAGTCTAAACACTCGTCTGGTCGTACACTGGTGTTTTGGTTAAGGGCTGTCTTCCGGCTGGACGTGAGAAGCTCTCGGAATTCATTTCATATCAGCTCTGGTGCTGCATTGGGAGGCAGTGGAGTGCAGCCGTACGGTGTGCTAGACTGCCTTCGCAGATCCGCCCACTCAGATCCGACTAGTTCGGGCCTGCCCTCCGTCTTTTATCCCCTTCTTGTGCACTCCTCCTTCAGCCTGAGGGGGTCCCTCCCTCCGTCCTGCAGACAGAGCGAGCATTGTTCTCTGGGCTACCTGGGCAGGAGGAGATG
The DNA here is from genome assembly GCA_024036415.1 of Prochilodus magdalenae. Classification (NCBI taxonomy): domain Eukaryota; kingdom Metazoa; phylum Chordata; class Actinopteri; order Characiformes; family Prochilodontidae; genus Prochilodus; species Prochilodus magdalenae. Next base: position 32,193 of record JAMWET010003409.1, on the reverse strand, counting down.
TGTCAATCAGCAGCCAGCGAAAGGAAGGTTGTGGGGGGGCAGAGGAGGAGGAGGAGAGAGAAAACAAGGCAGAGGAGGAGGAGAGAGAAAGTGCGGAAACGTGGAGGCGAGAAGAAAGCAGGAGATTAAAAACACAGTCTAATAGCTGCTTGTCAGCCTCGCTCTTCTCCACCCTTACCCTGATTCTTTAATTATCAGCCTCCGCTCTTCCTCTCCTGGCTCGTGCCAGGCATGCGGCTCTGTTCGGACACCCCGGGTAACCGCCTCCGTCTGCAGGACAAAGGTGGCTCTGTTGTTCCAGACGCCCGTGTAAATGGGAGCACCGCCGTGAGCTCTGACAGCACCAGGCCCAAACAGCCCGAGCTCCTCCGCCCCACCACCTGAAGCTTATTAAACATAAATCTGGGCAGCCCCGACCCATGTAACCCAAAACCTATATTGACTTTAAGGGAGAGTACCATAAATCTCACCCCCCACCCCTCGCCCACCCTCTCTTCTTCTCCCCCCACCTTCTTAAGATGCATTCCTGCTCTAACCCCGAGAAGCCCAGTCTCAGTCTATATAAGCTGGAAAATAGAAAACACGTTACTGGCTGAAGCGGTAATAAACGCTCTAGCAGGGCGCTGGAACCTGAACAAATAAACAGACCCAGCGCCAGCGGGGATGAAGCCGCAGGAAGGAGTGTTTGGGTTTCAGGGCCGAGCACAAAGCTCGGGCTTCTTCTGGAGGGTGGGCTGGGTGGACGTTAGGAATCTACGGTGACCTGCAGAGGAGCCGGTCACATACAGCTGGAGTTAAAGGAAGCAGGCTTCGCAGTGAGGGGCATCGCTTCACGTTATATACCACCTCCATGGGGGTTTTGGGGAAGTCCTTGGTAGGACGGTCCTGTAACAAGAAACAAACACAAGAACGTATAGCAGGAGCTCTGCAGGTTCATGTTTTGGACATGCCGTATGTTAAATCAACAGTCATTCTGTACTGAACTGCGTCTCCGCCGAGGACCCCGAGGAAACCACGCAATAACCATATACACTACCAGTCAAAAGTTCAGGTACGCCCCTCTAACTGGATGTAGCTGGTGGTCTTATAGACTCTACAGTGGTACACTGAACAGCTCCAGAGTCTGAACCAGTCCATATCCTGATACCCCACATCTACTCCTGATGTACACAGTATGATACTCCTCCATATCTCCACCTCTAATATATATTTAGTGGTGTAAAAACTTTGATCTCTTTTTCTGCACAGTGTAAAAGCTCTATCTCTCCTTTCAGGTTAGTGAATATTCATGATGGGCCGACCAATAGAATCGCTCCAAACCTGCTTAGTAATAAACCTTGTTCTATCAGCTCCACTGCAGGGTAAGGAAGCTGCTCCATCCTCCTGTACAGCTCCACTCTGGAGGGGGTTAAGGTGGACTGGGTAATTCTGTGAGAGGGTTTTAAGGTGGACTGTATAATTCCATTCTGGAGGGTTTTAAGGTGGACTGTATAGTTCCATGAGAGGGTTTTAAGGTGGCCTGTATAATTACATGAGAGGGGTTTAAGGTGGACTGTATAATTCCATTCTGGAGGGTTTTAAGGTGGACTGTATAGTTCCATGAGAGGGTTTTAAGGTGGGCTGTATAATTACATGAGAGGGGTTTAAGGTGGACTGTATAATTCCATGAGAGGGTTTTAAGGTGGGCTGTTTAATTACATGAGAGGGGTTTAAGGTGGACTGTATAATTCCATGAGAGGGTTTTAAGGTGGACTGTATAATTACTAAGAGGGGTTTAAGGTGGACTGTATAATTACTAAGAGGGGTTTAAGGTGGACTGTATAATTCCATGAGAGGGTTTTAAGGTGGACTGTATAATTACTAAGAGGGGTTTAAGGTGGACTGTATAATTCCATGATTGCTAGTTTATAGTTTGGTGTCTTCAGTTGTATTCTACAGTGAAGCTTTAAGATACACAGAAGGAGGACCTGCTATGAGGAGCCGTCTCTAAACTTTTGGCTGGTACGGTGTACGCATATTGTATGGAGACATTTAATGAGGAATGGACCTCATGGACAATAGAAGAGTTTTCTCCTCTTCTATAAAGTTAGCAGTTTACCCACACAGGAAACGTCACCATGAACCCAACATAACCTGAACCCAAAGTCAGCATTGCAGTCCTGCAGGCTATATGACTTGTGGTTTAATCTACAGACATGATAGACACTCTGTCGAGCATCAGCGGTTAATTCAGCTCCAGAAAATTCAGATTTTACTGTAAAAATACTTTGTAAAATTTAATTCAATTTAACTTTATTGTCATTATACTAATACAGGGTTGTACAGTATAACGAAACACAGTCAGGCTCCGCCTCCAGTGCAGTATAAGATATATATGTGTATATAAATAAACAGTGTAGTGCACAGACACATAGACAAAACCATGTGCCTAAACAATACAGCATGACATGTGCACAGTGTAGCGCAGTATCAGTTACGTATGCGGCCGTAAACCACAAACTTTATAACAACAGCAACTTAATTACACACCACAGGACTCAGCTGACCCTCCCCTCGTCGACCACGGTGATCTCGCCCACCTCTGACCACCTACCAGCCCATAATCCGGCCTGAAAAACAACCCCAAGTCCCCTCACTACCGTCTCTTCAGCGCTCTGCTTCCAGGCTCCATGGTATAAGCCCCTCAGGACACTCATCAGACCCCCGTCTCTGTACTTCATGCCTCTATGCCCTTTCCATAACTACACTACTGCACTCGTCTTATCGTCAGACTCACTGTATGTTCCGTATACTGACTCACCGCCATGTCTTTAACTCTGCATACTTAACATATGTGCTCTCGCAGTACATACGACCTACCCTGTAATCTCTCCACTCCGACTGTATATATGAACGTTATATTTATATTAACCTCTGTACTGTAATCTCTACCAGCCCCCCAGTCCATAACTGCACACACTGTCCCCTCGGCATTACTCTGTTACCTTCCTGCACTGTATATGTAACAACACTGCGCTCTGCACTTCTGGTTAACTGCTAACTGTATTAGATTGGCTCTGTACCTGTACTCTGCACAATGATCATGAAATTGAATCTAATCTAATCTAATCTAATCTAATCTAATCTAATCTAATCTAATCTAATCTAATCTAATCTCTGACTAATTTTCCCAAGAGAAAAAAGTACACTGAAGTGTACTTAATTCAAGTGTACTTAGTATACTTCCTTCAACTCATGATTACTGTACTGAAAGTGGTATTTTTGTAATTAGTATCATTAGTATTAATATAATCATCAGTGCTATTAAACATATACTGAAACATAACTAACTGTACCTACCTGTACTATACAGGTACACCTGTTAGATTCACTTAGAGACACTTCAGTACATAAAATACAATACAATAAAAATACTTCCATATTTTAGACTTTAAACTATGAGGTCTTAGTGTATTACCCACAGTAACCGTGGAAACAGTGGTGCCAGCTCTCTTCAGGTCATTGACCAGCTCCTCCCGTGTAGTTCTGGCTGACTCCTCACCTTTCTTAGGATACACTAAAGTACCACCAGGTAAATTGCTTGCATGGAGCCCCCATCTGAAAGATTGAATAGTCATGTTTATATCCCATTTTCTATAATTGCTCCAAACATGTTGGTCTTAGTTTTATTACACCAAGCTGCTTGGCAATTGCCCCGTAGTCTCTTTCAGCCTTGTGGAGGTCTCCAGTTTAGTCTCTGGTGTCTTTTGACAGCTCTTTGGTCTTAGCCATGATTACGTAGTTGTGAGATCTTGCGTGATTGTGTGGGGAGATGGACAGGTCATCTTTATGCAGCTAACAACCTCAAACAGGTGCTTCTAACAGTTGATCTAATAAGTGGAGGGGAGGTGCTTTTAGAGTTTTTAGAGGCGGACTAACAGCCTTTTGAGGGCCAGAATTTTGGCTGATTGTGTCTTTGGACAGCTACTTATGGCAGCAGTAGCACATGTTAGTACATTATTAAAAAAAATACTTACAAGTGTGGACACACAGTGGACAGGCACCTAAGATCAAAATTTTATCATGACCCTCACATGGATTTCTAAGTGTATGGAAATAATATAGATGTATATATATATATATATATATATATATCGTCGCTGTCCAATGAAAAACTCCACTCCACTGTATCTCCACTTTTGTCCATTTTTACTTTTATGCATCATTTGAACACATCAGCTGCTGTTTACATTGCGTGAGAATCTCATGATGAATGGATGAACAGAAATGGCTCAAAACTGTTTGGAAAGATGTCTGATTCCATTGACTTACATTAAAGGTTAATGAGGTTTTTGGCCTCTCCTGTAAAGTTGCCATTTTGGAGATACCTGTTTTTCTTTGGACAGTGACGATATATATATATATATATATATATGTATATATATATATATATATATATATATATATATATATACATATATATATATATATATATATATATATACATATATATAAATAGAAATACAATGACTCGCTTTCCCATTCTATAGACTCCCATTTTACAGACAGAGATAGTTTCCCAGGCCTCCAAAATTCCGTTTTAGTAGTAGGTTTAGTTTTGTGGAATTTCCGGCTTTTCATAACTCCTAACACATTCGGCACTCATTCATTTTATTGTAAGAGAAATGCATTTAGCTGACGCTGTTATCCAGAGCGACTTACAAGGGTATTCATATTACAGGGAGGCCAGAGTAGTGTTAGGAGTCTTACCCAGAGACTCTTAATGGTGTAGTACAGCATAGTCACCCCGACCGGTATGATACCTTGGCAGGTTACATAATCTCATTTCTAATTAATGTATCCTAAAATCCTCACTTATAGATTACTATGAGCAGATCGTTTTACTGTCTTCCAGACTTTTGTTATTAATAAGAAATATTTTCTTGCTAAAATCACCTAAATAATCACATAAATAATCTCAGATTAGTAAAACTCATCTAAGATAAATCTAAGATTATAAAAATAAGATAAATAAAAATTCACAATAATCTCTAAATAAGATATTTTAAGGTATACCATTTCTGGATATAAGCTCCTTTCCCTTGACCAGGTCTCATTCTTTGCAGTGCAGTACTGAGGTCTGGACTCAGGGGTGGTCAGTCCATTCCTCTGGGAGAACTCCGGCACCAGCCTCCCCGTTTGATGTGTTTGTGTGGCTGCGCTGTGAACCAAACACACAAGAACAGAACAGCAGCATCTTTCCAACCACAAACTAAATATTTGACTTGATGATGTTTCTGAGATGGGCTGACGCGCTCTTTCCAGATACACAGCTCTGTCGCCAGCATGTCATCCTCCTGCAGTCGTTACCTCATCTGTCATGAGCGAGGCGCTCCAGAGGCGCACTCCCGCAGGCTATTTGGTTTCAACTTTGCTGGAGGCCAAACCAACACACCAGCAGCAGCGCGGCTCCGTCCAGCAGTCTGGTTGGTCTGGATGGCCTGACCAATGGATCACCATGTCGCTGTGGTTCATGTGCCCTTCCTGCTTTGGGCGGTCAGAGTTGGGGGTGGTGGGGATGTGGAGGAACTCATGTGAACTCCCTGACACAAGGCACAAGGGGAACGTGTGGGCTAGAGAACCAAACCCTCACACTGCCACAGAAGCTAGATATATATATCCATTTATGTCCATCCATCTCTCTATCCATCCACATCCACCCATCTGTCCATGTACATCCATTTTCATCCAGTTATATCCAACCATCTGTTCATTTACATCCTGACATATCCATCTATTCAGCTACATCCGTCCATATCCTTCCATCTATCCATCTATGCTCATTTACATCCAGATCTACATCTATTAATACCTATCTACATGTATCCATATCCAACTATCTATTCATCTACATCCATCCCTTTCCAACCGTCTATCATTTACATCCATCTGTATCATCCGTCTATTCATCTACGTACATCTGCATCCGTCCATATCCTTCCATCTATCCATCTATGCTCATTTACGTCCAGATCTACATCTATTCATATCCATCCATAATCCATCTACGTTTATCCATATCCAACCATCTATTCATCTATATCCATCCATATCATCCATCTATTCATCTATATCCATCATTTCCAACCATCTATCATCTACATCCATCCATATCATCCATCTATTCATCTACGTCCATCTACATCAGTCCATTTCCATTCATCTATGCCCATCTCCACCCATACACATCCGTCTGTCCGTCTAAATCAATCCATCTGTTCGTTTACATCCATATCCATCCATCTACATCCATCCATATACTCCATCTATCCATCTATGTCCCACTCAATCCATATACATCCATCTGTCCATCTAAATCAATCCATCTATGCCCATTTACGTCCAGATCTACATCTATTCATATCCATCCATAATCCATCTATGTTTATCCATATCCAACCATCTGTTCATCTACATCCATTGGTGTCATCCGTCTATTCATCTACGTCCATCTACATCAGTCCATTTCCATTCATCTATGTCCGTCTCCATCCATACACATCCGTCTGTCCATTTAAATCAATCCGTCTATGTCCGTCTACATCCATATCTATCCATCTACATCTATCCATGTGGACATGATCTACGTCCATCTACATCCATCCATATACTTTATCTATCCATCTATGTCCATTCCCATTCATATATATCCACACATATCTACTCACTCACTCACTAACTCACTCACATTCAATTAATCAAAATCATCCACAAGGGGGAGCTCTAGTAAACAGAGCGAACACAACCTTGAGTTAACTGAAATGACGAGTCTGTTGAACACTGTGGCTTCTAGGGCTTTCGGGCTGCTGCATGCTGGCGCTTCACATGAGTTACGCTATGTGTCCTAGTTTCTCATATTGAAGTCCACAAACCACAGAAACCTATTTACACTCCAGCAAAACCTGCCTTCACTGGGGGTGTCACGTTTTCTTAACCCAAAGAACCAGCAAGCGCCAGTGGGACAACCAGATATGAGATACAAGCACTCCAAAAGACACGATGTTGATGAAATACAGAAGGCAGGTTAAAAAAAACAAAACATGAGGGGCAATAAATGCGTGGGCCAAGATGTGGGGTGTGCAGACTGACCTTTCAGCGTCTGGCACCGGGGTTACAGACGTTACCAGCACACCTTTCTCATAAATGTCACGAAACTCAGTGGCTAAAAAAATCAGCGAGCAGGGCATGTAAATTATCTGCGGCTCTGCGGAGGACTGCCATGGAGCCAGCGCTCAGAGGCATGACATTTTCATCTCGCTGGAAAATCTGAGCGATCCTAGCACACAATAAAAACCAGGCCCCGGTTTTGATGTGTGCGTTTAAGAGTGATGGAGGGCGGTATTCCGCGGACTCGACACAAGAAAGGGGATACTGTAAGAGGGTGGTTGTGTGTGGGGGGGGGGCGGGGGGGCGGGAGGGCGGGAGAGGGGCTGTGCGAGTGTGGAGGTGTTATAAACCCCGGCATACACAATGGACTCAGTGTGCGAGGGTAGCCAGCAGGTCACACACGCCTTTACTCGCTTGTTGGGGACGTCGCTTCTGAAGGGTCTCCCACTCTGAACTACGAGTTCACGTCAAATAAGACGCCACCGTGTGAGGAAAGAACCGGGGGCCCGCCGGGAAAAACCAAGAGCCTGCAAAAAAGGGGTGAAGGAATGCTGAGAGTAACGAGAACCAACGTGGGCTCTTCCACAAGGCCCCATTGTTCTCAGACGGGGAGGTTTGAGGTGAAACGTTGACCTGCACTCTCAGATTTTTGGTAACACTTTATTTTAAGGTTCCAACTTGATAATTCATAACACATGTATCCAGGGACTGGAGAGGAGGGGGGAGGGGACGGCGGGGGAGGGGACTGGCAGGGAAGGGGGGCAGCACAATAAAGTGCTGGAGTTTGTACTCGTATTTCACTTTTCTCATTTGTAGGATAACTGCATTAGCGGTGCACCATGTGAACTCCACCAGTTCCTCCAGAATGCCTGTGGCAACAACTCCATTACCAGATTCGGGCTGTCTTCAGGCACTTCTGCAAATATACACACACACATATACATTTATATACTGAGCTACACATACAGAAGTCTGTCTCTCAGTATGGCGTCGGGCCGCCGTGTTTGCTAACCCAACACGCCAGACGTCTCGGTATGGAGCTGTAGAGGTTCCTAATGGAGTCCTGTGATAATCCATCCCATGCAGCTTGAACATCCTCACACAGTTCCTGCAGATGGTGCGGTAGGGGTGGAGTGACACCAGGTCTTCTGGACGTGTGGTAACGAACCGTTCATCTTGGTGCTGACCACGGTGCCTCCACACACGGACTCGTTGGGCGTCTCCACCAAGACTAAAGCGGGACTCGTCACTGAAGATGACCCGCTGCCATTCTGAGTCCCTCCATGACAGTCTGGTACGACACCACTGCAGTCTTTGGTGACGGTGACGTGGTGTTAAGGACAGTCGTGGTAACGGTCTGTGTGCATGTAGTCCTGCGTGGTGCAGCCGTCTGCCAATGGTGCTGCACTAACAGGAGGACTCGTCCACAATCATGGCTGTTCGGTCAGTCAGGTACAGAGATAACTTTCATTCCTGGAAGCAGGACGTTTATATGTATGAATGTAAGCTCACATTACGGACTCAGTTACATTTATATGTACTTCAGCTGGGTTCCTGATATGTTTAATCTGTGAGGACAAACTGTCAACCACCCAAAAATCCAGATATTTTACAAGAAATTAAAATGTATTTTAATTTTTTTGACAGAAATTAGCCAGAAGATAACGGCGTGCTCTAAGGTCTGGGCTACTATAGAAACATGGCGGTGGTAGTTTCGTTGTATTGTGCTGTATTGTGAAACTGCTACTGGCTGCTAAACTTCCTTTGGAATCAACGAAGTATCTATCTATCTATCTATCTATCTATCTATCTATCTATCTATCTATCTATCCATCCATCCATCCATCCATCCATCCATCCATCCATCCATCCATCCGTCTATCTGTCTATCCATCTATCTATCTATCTGTCTATCCATCTATCTATCTATCTATCTATCTATCTATCTATCTATCTAGTCTTTGTTAGAAGACGAGTCTCTCCCATGTAGATATGAGGCCTCATGCTAGGCTAATGAGAAATGACACAGGGTGACATATGGTGATTTGTGGTTCCAGGTAATGATACTCTAATGTTTGTCTATTGTATCCAGTTTCTGATAACAGACTCCCCTTACATAACACAGTACTGCTTTAAACCCATCACCTGAAAACGCACTGAAGTACACATGTGACGTGAGGCTATCTAGAACCCATGCTGCCAGGTATGTTCATCCAGGTGGTCCTTCATGCTGAACAGTTGTGTTGGTTATGCACTGTTGCAGATAATAATGTGATTATTAGTGATTCCCACCTAACAGACCTTCTATAAAGTGCTAATAAAGTTTTCACCAACAGTGAATAAACGGCGAGTGTGTTATCTGCATGTGACTCCCCCGATAATAAGACCTTTACCAACTCCCGCTATGTCTGAAGTGAGATCTGCACAGCAGGCATCCTGAAGACCCTCCCGAGCTCCTTCAGTTCGTAGCAGTCCAGTTAGAAGGATGGTCAACGAGCGTTCTAAGCTGGTGTGGCAGTGAAAACAACCACATGGTGCCGAAGAACTACTGAAAAAACTCACTTTCGTTTACGTTTGCCAAGAGCCGCTAAATGGGCTTGGCAAGACCCAGAAATGTATAATTATTTACTCCACATCAGAACATAAATTGTGGGAAAAGGTCTCCGTTCAGACGCTTCCCGCACTTTGCGCACTTTTGGTTTAGCTGAGTAAGCGTCCCGATGGCGAAAACAAGACCCATAGATAAATACGCACGGACAGCATGACAAGTTATGTACAAATAAGTCTGGTTTGGCAATTTACACCGCTCTGCATGATGACAGAAACAATTACCCATTCAGCCACACGGGAACGGATACTGGGAATAAATATTCCTACAGCTCCACACTTAGCCTCACGTACAGGCAACGGGTCAGTGCACGCGACTGAGCAGGAGACGTAAACAGGCCTTATTAAACCATAAAAAAATAATAAATAAATACATAAATAATAACACTACCTGTAATAATGATGAGTCCCCTGTGACTGAAAGGTACCTAAAAGCGTGTAGCACCTCCACCAGCACCCATAACAGCTGGGACTGGATCGGGCATGGCCTGGACATGGTCCTGGATGTAGCGACATCAGTGTTCAGACACTCTTACATCAGAGAACTGGTCAGGTGGACCAGATTTGGTGGATGCCTTCCCTGGCACAGGAGAATTCCATGTAGACTGGGATTGTATCCACTGCTGGTAGACCCGTATGACCGTACGCTTCCATACACCTGCAGATTCAGCTACTTCCTTCACACTATGGTCTTTGGCCACGCCCACATGCAGTCCCTCCTTTTAGCCAATCATTAACATCTGCTCTGGAGCCATTTTCCACACATGGAACGAGACATTCCCTGCACCGTACCACCTCTTCCCAATCTATGGATCCCGTCGCTCACACCTCGCAGGGATTCTGTAGGAGTCTGCTGAAGTTACTACCAACAAGGTGAGTCATGTTTCTGTCTGGTGAGCTTACCTTCAGCGGAGCTTCCCTTCAGGTCCCACTCCTTCAAAGAGCACTGGGATAGGCTCCAGCACTCCCCAACCCCCACCCTGGCTCAGAAGCATGAGCGGCTCAGACGACGAACAAGCGAATGATGTGGCGGTTTTCTGAGGTGTGCCTGGCATGCCCGAGGCGAGTAGCTCCTTCCAGCTTCGAGTTCATTAGGAGCAGTTCAGGAGGTGAAAGTGTCACAGGCTAATCATCCTCCAGTATTTGTTATCTGCACAATTAAAGCAAGACACACAACCTCTTCACCTCCCTCCGACATGTTTCTACAGGCTCCAGAAGATCTGAAGCATAGCTGATTTGTTTGTGGAACTGAGGATGAGCAAAATCATAAGGAGCTTCTCAAAGGAACTTGATTCATCAGTAACCATGGTAACTGGTTAAAACCTCTGTTCCTGCTCGGGGCAGATACACTCTCAAAACGATGGCCTCCAAGAAGTTGACTAGACTAGGGACCGAAGCTGGCCTGAATACCACGGTCTGGACTTTTTCAGCAGTAACCCACAGCGAGTATCCAAGCCGAGGGGAACTGAGAACGTTCGGAGCTTCAGATAGGTCCCATTGCTAATGCAGAAGTGCAGCTTCACCCACTGTAACAGCTGAATCACCAGGCTAGCTCCCGCGTTGTGGCGCTCACAGCAAAGCTTCACTCGGCCTTCCAGGCTCGCTAGCCGCTCCTAGCAGTGAGCTAGTGGGGTAATAGCAATCACTTCTTAAATCCACTTTAGCTGCAACAGTACTAAACCTTCAGTACCCAACTAGTTTAGTACTTCACATAAAGTTTGTTGGTTCTGCAGTTATACTAAAATATACTTTCTATATTTCTAAGTTTATATAAAAGTCTATATTGATATTGTCAGATCGTTAGTTATATACTTCTATCCCATGTTTTAGTTTATGTAAGTACTAAGTTTATATCTAAGTTATTTTTGGTACTGCAGCTATACTAAACTTGTAAAACTTGTAAACTCTATACTGTTAGTTTACTAGTTATGTACTTCTATCCCACTTTTTATTTAATGAAAGTATATTTAAGTATACATTTGAGTAGTACCAGTTTGAGTTACTAGTTATATTCTTCTTAGCTATACCATTTACTAGTTATATACTTCTATCCCACTTTTTAGTTTATGTAGGTACTTTAGGTTATGTAAGTTTACATCTAAGTTTTTTCTGTACTGCAGCTATACTAGGAGTAAACTTGCAGCTATACCGTTAGTTTACTAGTTATATACCTCTATCCCACTTTGTATTTAATGAAAGTATATTTTAAGTATACATTTGAGTAGTAAACTTTGGGTACACCACTAGTTTACATCAAATTTTATTTTTTGTACTTCAGCTTTACTAAAAGTAAACTTCTACTGTAAGTTACTAGGTATATTCTTCTATCCCACTAGTCGTGAAATGACACTTTTAAGTATAAGTTTTATTCTGTACTGCAGTTCTACTAAGAGTAAACGTGTAGCTATACTGTTTACTAGTTATATACTTCTATCCCACTTTTTATTTAATGAAAGTATATTTAAGTATACATTTAAGTAGTACTAGTTTGAGTTACTAGTTATATTCTTCTCAGCTATACCATTTACTAGTTATATACTTTTATCCCACTTTATATTTAATGAAAGTATATTTTAAGTATAGTAAACTTAAGTATAGTAGTATAGTAGTATATTTGACTAGTAAACTTTGGGTACACAACTTGTTTACATCTAATTTTATTTTTTGTACTTCATCTTTACTAAAAGTAAACTTCTACTTACTAGTTATATTCTTCTATCCCACTTTTTAAGTCATGAAATTACACTTTTAAGTATAAGTTTTATTCTGTATTGCAGTTCTACTAAGAGTAAACGTGTAGCTATACTGTTCACTAGTTATATACTTCTATCCTTCTTTTTATTTAATGAAAGTATATTTTAAGTATACATTAATTATACTTAAGTATAATTTTTATTCAGTACTGCAGTTATACTAAAAGGACACACATACTCGTTTATACATGAACTGTTAGTTTACTAGTTATATTCTTTAATTCATATTTTTAATTTATTAAAGTACACATTTTAAATATTTTCTCAGGTAACTACTCGTAGTGTCCTACTAGCAGTTTACTAGTTAGTAGTTTTTATACTGCAGGTTTTCTTTAGGTAACCTGACATACTGCTTATAGTAGTATACCCATATGAAAATAATATCATTATATTTAGTTACTGAACTTATTTGTACATATTTAAAATATTTTGCACTTAAAGTTTATTATAGTACAATCTTAAATACTAAATATGTACTATGTACTATATGTATAGGCTGTTTATACTTAGTATAATTATGTTTAGTATATCATTGATACATACATAAAATAAATACAAATTTTTAGTTTAAATGAATATATTAAATATTACATTTATTAAATAGTAAAAACTATATATTTGCACTTTTTTTAAATTGCACATATGAATTAATTCCTGTTTTTTTTTTTTAGAACTTTTTTTGTTTTTGAGAATTTTGGGAACTTAAGCTCGTATATATATCCTTTTCTTCACCGAACTGACTGCAGTGTTGGTGTCAAAATGTCACCTGAGGCTCACAGGCTCTATCGCTGCCAGCTGTGTTGCTCACATGTGCCACCGTTTGAGGCGGGCCATTCTACGTGAAGCTCCTGAGGACGTAAAGTTCAGTAATAGGACCTGACAGGTCTGTGATGAACTCAACCACAGCTGCCGCTGCACGTTTTAGAGTCCGGTTAAGTGACTCATGCGTCAGACTATTTGAAGTGGCATGAGCGGTGAGAGAACATTCTGCCTACATTGTGGGGAATGTTTTTAAGAGCTCCTGCGAGTGTCCGAATGGATTCAGCTGGAGTTCCTGGCAGTGTCCACCAAGTAATACCCCCGTAGGCCAGGGCCAGACTTTACATAGGATCTGTATCATGGAAAACCGTTCATATACACCGTATAATAAAAAATACCTACGTACTGACAAGTTTCAACCCCCACAGGACCCCCACAGGACCACCACAGAGCAGGTATGATGTGGGTGGTGGATCATTCTCAGTACTACTGTGACACTGACGTTGTGCTGGTGTGAGTGGATCAGACACAGCAGTGCTGCTGGACACCTCAGTGTCTCTGCTGGACTTAGAATCATCCACCAACCAGAACTATCCAGCTAACAGCGTCCTGTGGGGCAGAGTCCTGTGGGCAGCGTCCTGTGGGCAGCGTCCTGTGGGGCAGCGTCCTGTGGGGCAGCGTACTGTGGGGCAGTGTCCTGTGGGCAGCGTCCTGTGGGGCAGCGTCCTGTGGGGCAGCGTACTGTGGGGCAGTGTCCTGTGGGCAGCGTCCTGTGGACAGCGTCCTGTGAGACACCATCCTGTGCCCACTGATGAAGGACTAGAGGATGACCAACACTGCACTGTGCAGCAGCAGATGAGCTATCGTCTCTGACTGTCCATCTACAAGGTGGACCAGCAAGGTAGGAGTGTCTAATAGAGTGGACAGTGAGTGGACACACACTCCAGCAGCACTGCTGTGTCTGATCCACTCACACCAGCACCACACACACTAACACACCACCACCACGTCAGTGTTACTGCAGTGCTGAGAATGATCCACCACCCACATACTACCTGCTCTGTGGTGGTCCTGTGGGGGTCTTGCCCATTGAAGAACAGGGTAATACAGTATACAGAGAAACAGATGGACTACAGTCTGGACCTGTACACCTACAGAGTGTCCTGTAGGGTCAGTGGAGCTGATAATATGGACAGTGAGTGGGAGTGTACAGTTGATATTCTCTGAAGCACTGTTAAACTGATGGGTCCTCCGTACTGGATCTGCTATACACGCCCCCGTTCAGAGGTCAGCACAGTTAAAGCAGATCTACTGTTTATCGATGAAGCGACTTGGCATCCCAAAAAGTCTTCAAGCAAAGCTTTCATCTCCCATTTGTGCATCCTGTGCTGTAAAGCTACCAGCAGAATGAAAAAACGAAAAAAATGAAATGTCATTTTGCTCAAAGAATGTTTCTGTCCAGCGCTAACGAGACCCGGACCTTCAAAACAAGCTCATACAAGGACGGCACCGCCGAGTTCCAAATTCGGCAACCCCTTTCACCTTGCACCTGGCTGAGCTACAGGGCCAAGCGCCTTACAGAGCTGTCAATCGCACCTCAGTCACTTACGCTCCTGTGCATTGGCCTGAGGCCACACTTAACCCGCCTCCACACCCAGAGCCCATGCTGGAACACCACCCGCCCCAGGCAACCAAACATTTCCACTGCTAGGAAGTAAATAAGAGAGCAGGTGTGCTAAAAACAGAGGGGGTGGTAGGGGTGGGCTGGGGTGGGGTTTAGGGGGATGGTGGGGGCTAAGAACACGAAGGTTGCATAACATGTATAGATGTGAAGGAGGGATGGAGTCAGGCAGGGAGTCTTAAGAGCACGTCCTTGTTGCTGGGACGCTGTTCATCACACGTCAGGCTACAGTAAAATATGCTCTTGAGTAAATGTTTCGCAAGTAAGCCTCGTAAACTTAGAAAGTGGCCAGCCGTAAATAAACTCAAGAGGTCTTTATGAGTACAGACCGAGGAGAGAAGTAAACTCTGTCTCTCTGTCATAACAGTGAATAGCTGGAAACATCACCAGTGCCATTCTTTGAGCAGAAACTGACCTCTTTGCTTCTCAGCACTGTTAAAGATGCTAACAACAGGGCATAGGCTCTAGGGGCTGCACAGGGCAGCCCATTCGCCTGCTTAGCAACAACATGGACACCTCAGAGAAGACAACAGAGCAGCGGCCTGGTGACTACGGTCTGTACCAGTGACTTCTAGCAAGCCAGAACTATTCGGAAAGACCACATCACACTCTATAGACCTGTGGAGTTTCTACAGAGCTTCAAAGATCACTCCAGCCTCTCCAGTCTCCCAAAGACCGCAATGGAAAATAATGTGTTGGTGGTGGTAGTCTCGTCCAGTTGGTGTGGCTCTGTGGATAAGACCACTACCCACCAGGGAGATACCACACCATCTGGGAGATGGAGGTTCAATGCCTGGTCTGGGATAATAAGAGTCCTTGGGCAAGACTCTTTGGGCAAGGCTTTGGATAAGACCGTCAGCTAAATGCCATAAATGTAAATGTGTGGCTGGGGAGGCAGAATAACCCTGTATAAACTTACCAAGTTGAGGCACTACATATACATATATATATATATATATCGCTAAAGGGAGAAAAGTATTGGGACACACCTCTTTATTATTGCATTCTGAATTTTCATCCAAATGCTGCAGATATATAAAATCAAGTACCTAACCATGCATTAGTGAAAGACTGTGTCGTTTTAAAGACCTCACTGAGCTCCAGCTAGGAGGCCACCCATTGCAACAAGTGTGTTCCTGAAATTCTTCCTAGACGTTCCACGATTAGCAGCTCAACCCATGAAGCATCAGACCACGTAAAGTTACAGAGCAGGGTCTCAGAGTGCTGAGGAGCATCGTGCTCCAAACCTCCTCTGGCATTACCATCAGCACTAACACCGTGAGCTCCATGGCATCATGGGTTTCCATGGCCGACCAGCTGCAGGCAAGCCAAGCGTCATATGGAGTGGTGTAAAGCTATGCCACTGGAGCAGTGGAAACATGTTCTGAGGAGTGACCAATCACGCTTCTCTATCTGGCAGTCTGATGGAAGAGTCTGGGTTTGGGGAACACCAGGAGAACTTTACCTTCAGGACTGCACTGTGCCGACTGTGAAGCTTGGTGGAGGAGGGATAATGCTATGGGGGTTGGCCTAGAGCCCCTTAGTAGCAGTAAAGGGAAATTGTAATGCTTCAGCAGATCTTCTGGACAACCGTATGTTTCCAACTTTGTGGGAACAGGTTTGGGAAGAACCTTTCCCATTCCAGTTGCACTGTAAATAGGCAGCCCAAGAGTTAGCACTGAACTACAGACCAGCCTTCAGTCGGTCAGTTATTTAGCTAGAATTCTGATAAACGTTAATTGCATTTAAGAAACCAACCGGCCCACTGGGTTGGGTTCTTTGGGGTTGATCGGTGTGGCTTCAGGGTGATGTAAAGCTCATAGCATGTAAATGAATATCGTCTCTGTCCAAAGAAAAACAGGTATCTCCAAAACAGCAACTTTACAGGAGAGGCCAAAACCTTATTTAATTTGAATGGAAGTCAATGGAACCAGACGTCTTTCCAAGCAGTTTTGGGTCCTTTCTGTTGGTCCATTCTTCATGAAAGTTCCACACAGAGTAAACAGCAGCTCATGTGATCAAATGAGGCATAAAAGTAAAAATCAATGAAAATGGAGATACATGTTTTTCATTGGACAGCGACGATATATGCGTACGTTATGTGGGTGTAGCTGGGGAAAACAGTAACCCTGATAAGGAACAGGCTTCTCTCCTTCACTCTCTGTTCCTACAAAGTGACAGAAAGAGAACCGGGAGGCTGTTATTGCCCGCTTTTCTATGACCTCATTCACAGAACATCCCACAAAAACACCCTCACTTGTAACAATCGCTCGAGATTATGTTGATTTAGTGGAGCAGCCGGTATCAATACATAAAACAGCAAACAGAATATAGAAGAGTGGCCGTTATATCACGCACATAATAGTGTCGGCCATGCTGCAGCCCAGGACACGCGGCTCTTGGATATATTTTGCGGAAATTAAATTATTTTAATTTCACACTCGGTGGATAAGCAGACAGCCCTCATCACATATCAGCAGTAGGAGAAACAAGGGCGGCGAGATAAAGCGGAGCGCGTCAATTCGTCAAGACAAGCGAAGCAGAGCGTTCTCCTGCTTCCCAGAAAGTGGCTGCCATGCCGATGCACTGAGGCTAATGCGTTTGGACAGCTTGGGAAAACCACTCCGTGCCAAATTATCGCCCCTATCTAAATGGGAGTACGTTCGTGGGGTATCAGGTGGCTGGGATTTCTTGCATTCCTTATACAGCATGATAAAAACAACGTCAGCAGGTCTGAGGAAGGATGTTCTCAGGGAGAGCCTCCACATACAGACACGGGGGAACCAGTGTTCTAGACGGATCAGGTTGTGAGGTCCACTTATGACTTATTCATTTGGCTTTATCCATCAAACAGTAAAGGGCTGAAAGGTCATTACCAGATGGCTATGAATGAACAGGCTGTGTCTTTAAGACTGATCCATGTAAATGAGCTCTGCTCTGATTGGCCACCCTGTACTCTACCTCATTGACAAAGCAGGTCAGGCTGAAACCCTCCTTATAACTTCGACGTGGGTGGATGGAGCTAAACTGATGTAAGCTGAATATGTAGATGTGTGTAAATGGGCTGGTGTTTGTGACATCACAAAAACAGTATACTTAAGTATACTTAAAACAGCAAGCTTCCTTTATTTGGCAATTCAATGTTAAATACGGGACATTAAACCAATACATTTACAGAAATACGGAACAAATTTACGGACATATACGGAAATACTTGGCGCGATTTGTTCCGTCTTTCAGTAAATGTCCGATATACACGTCTGTCACACACACATGAATGATCACAATCTCTCTCAAATATTATTTTCATTTCTGAAAGTTGGTAACCCTAGTCCCAAGGCCCATACAGTCCACATACATCTGATCTGAACGTTCACATTCATGTTGCATGCCCATGAATCAGATTCGAGTCTGATCCTGGACCACATGTGAAAGTGACTCAAATTTAAAATGATCAGATTTTAAGTGTGTCCACACGGCCCTGAAAAAAACTTCAGTCAGGTAATGTGAACGCAGCCCTAGCTTTATTCAGTTCCACAATATGGATCCTTTAAAACTGAAAACATGCACATTCCAAGTCAAGGGAAAAATGTGACATCCCATATTTCACAATTTGCATGAATTTCTGCATTTCCACCAGAGAGGTAAACCTAAAACCTATTTAGGAAGTAACTCAGTTTGTGCCACAAATTACACAATTCAATCATAGCGGATAAAATATTGTCAATAACAGAAAACTTAAGTTAGATTCAAGGCTGTAATCTTAAATACAAAATAGGTAATGGATGTACTTCCGTTTTTCCAGGTTTCCAGCTTCCTAAAGCAGGTAGAGCTGCTGTATTAGCCTCACTGAGGATCCTCTGTGTTTGCTAACATTAGCAGCTGAAGCTAATCCCAGTTTAGTGAATCCTTTACTCTCCAGATGTAGATGAAGTTCCTCCAGCACTATGATACTCCAGTAAGAGCTCCAGAGTGTAAACTAGGACGGGATGATGATGTTCTGATCCATATGTGTAGAGTTATTACTCTGTAGAGAGCATTACTACCTCAGGAGACCAGCTAGGAGAAGCTAACGCTGTTAGCGCTTATGCTAGCAGCCACAGAGCGAATGTTTCTGCTCATAGCACTCGACAGAGAAAATAAAAGCTGGTTTTAATTTTTTCGCACAGTTCTGAGTACATGTAGACGTGTGTGTGTGTGTGTGTGTGTGTGTATACTCGAACTTGAAACTTCATTGCAGCCAATTAGCGGAGTGGCTCATTAGCTAGCTAGCTAATTAGCCTAGTTAGATGTTTTAGAATAATACAAAATGACCATAAACTTTGCTAAACACCGTGATGATAATGGTTCTGTCTATTAGAACCATATCTTCAGCTGGTTCCTGTTTGGGGTCTTGTTTTTGCAGTGTGTATGTGGATAAACATCTTAATAAAGTGAATATGTCCACATTACAGGTGTGTGTGATGCAAATTCATGATTAAATGGAAAATGAACCTCACTAAGATTTGAGGTTATTGATCTAGGAAGTATGAATATGTCCTATTTATATTACAGCACTTTAGCCCCGCCCACTCACACTGGAGTTTTCCAGCCTGGGCTACTTTTATGCATGATGAGAGCCAATCAGAAGAGAGATCATTAACATTAACAAAAATCTGATTGATTTAAAGCCAATTATGTCTCATAACAAACAACATATTAGCTAGAACACATTAGCTAGCCTGCTAGCTCAGTGTCTCAACTTGGTGATGGCTTACATAGGGTTGCCACCCGTCCCTTAAAATACGGAATCATCCTATTTGGCAATTAAACGTTGCATCCCGTATTAAACCACTGCGGAACAGAGCGATTTGTTCCGTATTTCCGGAAATGTTCGTAAATTTGTTCACACATGATTGATCACACTGTCGCCCAAACAACCGCTCCAACCACCCACACCCCTCCAACTCCCTCCCAGATCAAATACGGGACGCGATTTCGAACACGTCACTCACACATGACCACGCCCCTCCTCCTTTATTTTCATTTCTGAAAGGTGGTAACCCCAGGCCTACAGCTCTTAAAGATGTGTTCAGATTTCCTCATTCACCAGCACCAACAAAAGACAAAACCTGGGATTACCAAATTAGGACGCCAATTCCAACGCAACCAACGAACGCTCAAGTATCCTAATTATCCGGGCCCACCCTAAAATGTAGCCCCCATTGCTACGCTTTTGTTCCCATGGTCAGTTTTCTCGAATGCGTGCTTGACCTCAACCTGCCAATTGTAGAGCCTGTGAAACCGCCGTGCTTGAATTTGTTTGCTTCCGCAATCAGTGTTTATTCACTTATCATTCTAACGCAGCAGCTTTCTGCGACCCCGAGTGCAACAGTTTTCACTGGGAGGAGAAAACCCTACAGTCTGGAATCCACAGCTCCTTATCTCAGGCTTGTTGACATATCTAACTGATCTACAGGCACGTTTCACAATACCAGCGCTTGTGCTCGGCCGCCTGAAAGCAGAGGCACTTGTCAAGCGAGCGCATGTGGCGTGTATATCGTACACGAGATCCTCTTTTTCAGCCCTGTCGGAGTTGCACAAGCCTTTTGGAGGCTAAACAAATAATAATCAGTCATGCAGCACGGCGGGGCCTCCTTCTCTATTTCACGTCAGGGTGCTGATTCGGTGTTGCGTCCGCAACATCCTGATCGCTACTTTCAGAAAAACCACGGCTGATCCGGGCCGGATCTCAGTCGTATTCCTAGATGCAGTACGTCTGACCATCTCTTGTGTGAGCACGTCTCTGGTGGTTTATTATTTCAGACGTGACACTGAGCAAACATTTATATTTCAGCGACACACATGAAGACGATAGGGGCTGCTTTTTAAAGTCAACAGCTATGTGATGAAAGTTGACTTGACGTTGAGTAACTGCTGATGATGTCATGAATAAAACTACAGGGGCAGGGAACGCTCCACAGGTCAGACGAGTGTGATGAGTCCTTTCCAATTGGCCCTGAATAGCATTGCTAGCCTTCCGGAAACTGGAGATATGGACCCTGGAATCTTGCAAAAGTGCATCCGACATCGGTGCACCCCAGGGAGCCTTGTTCGCCCATAGCACAGATCCAGAGAGCCAGCCCAGATAGCAAGCGGATGTTGGGCCGTATCTGCCAAAGAAATGGCACTACTGGCCTGCTGTCGGCACTGCCAATACGCATGTGGGTTAAAGGCGGAGCTGGTCCGAGCCTGGCAGAGATACGGCAGACCTGCCTACTTTTGGCTAAAGTGCCATAGACTGGAAAGCTGCATGTACACTGTGATGGTGTAATAAGGAGAGTACGTAGAACCGACATACCATGACCCTCAAACACTGTTGGGCCTCCATCAAATCCGAATCCTGCATTTTTCTAAAAGAGGACGGGAAACCGGTTGACTCCAAAATCCTAAACTGTTACGGTAAAAACTTAATATTCACACCCCCAACATTTACATACAACCACAACAGAGCTACAGAACCAACATGGCGGACTATGTGGAGAAGTCCAGCATTCCAGGCTGGGAAGGGGATGTCGGCACTTTGTCATTGCCTTCCCAAGGATCCCAATTAGGGTTGCCACCCGTCCTGTAAAATACAGAATCGTCCTTTATTTGGCAATTAAGTGTATTAAACTGTATTTCTGTAAATTTTCGTAAATTTGTTCCGCATTTCCGTAAAATCTGATATACACGTCTGTCACACACACATGATTGATCACACTCTCCCCCAAACAAACTCCGCCCCAACCACCTCCCCCACCCGCAGAATCAAAATATGGGACGCGATTTCGAACACGTCACTCACACATGACTTTTCTTTTCATCTCTGAAATTTGGGAACCCTAATCCCAACTGTCAGCGGCTGAAGTTGCTTCCTGTTCACCAGCTTCTTAATCCAATGTTCCATTCCACCTTAAATGCTGCAGCTGGTACAGGCCCCAGAATGACCTGAGAATTCCCAAAACAAGCTGGAGAACAGGAACTTAAGCTCATATATCTTTAACAGGATCCTGGAACAACTTTATTCCTGCAGTCTACATATTACACTCCAGACATTTTTCCAAACTCTTGGACATTATGGAGCAGCTACACCCAGCGTTTGACCCTGAAGAGACTGAAGAAAGGAGCAGCTCCATCTTTACTAGCATCATGACCACAACAGCAGCCTGTAAGTAGCAGCCATGCTGTGTAATTGTATCCGTGTTTGCCGGCTGAGTTCCACAGTGAGGAACAACTTTAATCTACTGTGTGTTGATGTTCAGATGTCAGTAGCTAGAACAGGTAGCATTAGCCACTAGCATTAGCTCCAAGTAACTAGCATAACTAAATAGTATGAGGGCTCGTCGATTTCCACATGGTGCTTCTGTGTGAACATTGTGGGAGGCGTCTCACTGTAAACCAGCAAATCAGAGCAGAGCTCATCTGATTATTCATGAGCTCACCAAAAAAGGATAAACAGCTTGTTACATTCTAGAACCAGACCATAGGCTGTAGAACCACATGAAGGTGAATTAATGAATTCAGTGGGACCTATAGGATTTCTGAGAAACAGCAATATCGCCCGCTGATATGGTGGGATTATTAATCCACAGCTTTCACGTGAGACGGACTCGATAAAAACATCTACACGTTTCCATCCAGCAGCCCTGCGGGTCCAGTCCCACAGTGTGAGCCAGGTTCTGGAACTGAGGCGTTCCAATAGCCGCCCTCGTCTTTGTTTTCTGACCGCTGTTCGACTCCAATTAACCACACCGGGGTCTGCAGTGCCGGAGACCATCCGTTCCACGTCCCCTGACGCCCCATTACTCTCCATCGGCTCGCGGTCACTGTGGAGACCAGGCAGAGTCTATTGGGACAGAACCCAGAGCTTGCTGTCATCGCCGTGGTAACGGTGCCATGTGTACAATAGCGTGTCCCGCCAGCGAGGCCACGGCAAAGCACAGGAACCGTCTGACAGTTGTTTAGATGTGTTTACAGTCCACGCTTCCCATTGTAACTCACGGAGCCCAGAAGGCTTTACTGTTCAGCTCCTGCTCCGCTGTGGAAACCGAGTGCTGCGGAAAAGTCCTTCTCCATTGTGTTTATGAGATGTGGAGATGCGGATCTGAGTATGAACAGAATGTTCTGGTAGACTTGTCATATGTTATCCAAGCCTATAAATTTACATAACACATTTTAAAGGGCCCAGATCCCACATTTCTCCATCACATCCCACATTTCTCCCTAATTTCTCCCTCATATCCCTCATTCTCACTCATTTCTCCCTCATTTCTCCAACACATCCCACATTTCTCCCTCATATCCCTCATTCTCACTCATTTCTCCCTCATTTCTCCAACACATCCCACATTTCTCCCTCATATCCCTCATTCTCACTCATTTCTCCCTCATTTCTCCAACACATCCCACATTTCTCCCTCATATCCCTCATTCTCACTCATTTCTCCCTCATTTCTCCAACACATCCCACATTTTTCCCACACATCCCTCATATCTCCCACATTTCTCCCTCATATCCCACATTTCTCCCTAATTTCTCCCACATTTCTCCCACACATCCCACATTTCTCCTTAATTTCTCCCTCATATTCCACATTTCTCCCTCATATCCCTCACATCCCACATTTCTCCCTCATATTCCACATTTCTCCCTCATTTCTCCAACACATCCCACATTTCTCCCTCATAGCCCTCACATCCCACATTTCTCCCTCATTTCTCCCTTATATCCCACATTTCTCTCCCATTCTTCCCACATTCACCCTCATATCCCACAATTTTCACTCATTTCTCCCTAATTTCTCCCTCATATCCCTCATTTCTTCATCACATCCCACATTTCTCCCACATTTTTCCCTCATATCCCTCATTTCTCCCTCATATCCTGCATTTCTCCCACATTTCTCCAACACATCCTGTAATTTCCATCATATTCTGCATTTCTCCTACATATCCAACATTTCCTCCTCATTTTTTTGCAACACATTCCACAATTTTCCTACACATCTCACATTTCTCCGACATATTCCATATTTCTCCCACATATCCCATAATTCTCCTATACGTGGTTGGTTGATTGGTTGATGTTTGTGTTGCACTGGTGATAGTGACGTAAAAAACAAGAGTTGCATCTCTGAAGAAAAATATCCCAAAACAAAAATAATAAAGATAAATCATATCAGTCATTATGTAATAAAACAGGGAAGAGTAAAAAATGAAGGAAGGAATGAAGAAGATAAGAGGGAAGGAATACACTGAAAGAACAAATGAACTGAGGAGTAGCATACACACTGGAGGAGTCCAGACCTGCACCACTATAAACACATCCCGAGCCTCACACTTTCACCAGAACACCACACACCACATTCAGCTAACCACTAAACCACTAAACACCACACCTGAAGAGCACCTGATCAAACATGACCAACAGGTGTTCAGGCACTTGGGTGCTTCACTGTAACTGACCAATCAGGCACAAGCAAGGCAAGAGGTGTGTTTACCTTTCTTCAACAACACTGCAAGGAGAGGAAGAGGGAAAGGATGAGAGGGGGAGCCGTGGAGGATGAGGGGTAAGGAGAGGAAGAGGGAAAGGATGAGAGGGGGAGCCGTGGAGGATGAGGGGTAAAGAGAGGAAGAGAGAAAGGATAAGAGGGGGAGCCGTGGAGGATGAGGGTTAAGGAAAGGAAGAGGGAAAGGATGAGAGGGGGAGCCGTGTAGGATGAGGGGTAAGGAAAGGAAGAGGGAAAGGATGAGAGGGGGAGCCGTGGAGGATAAGGGGTAAGGAAAGGAAGAGGGAAAGGATGAGAGGGGGAGCTGTGGAGGATGAGGGGTAAAGAGAGGAAGAGAGAAAGGATAAGAGGGGGAGCCGTGGAGGATGAGGGTTAAGGAAAGGAAGAGGGAAAGGATGAGAGAGGGAGCCCGTGGAGGTTGAGGGGTAAGGAAAGGAAGAGGGAAAGGATGAGAGGGGGAGCCGTGGAGGATGAGGGGTAAGGAGAGGAAGAGGGAAAGGATGAGAGGGGGAGCCGTGGAGGATGAGGGGTAAAGAGAGGAAGAGAGAAAGGATAAGAGGGGGAGCCGTGGAGGATGAGGGTTAAGGAAAGGAAGAGGGAAAGGATGAGAGGGGGAGCCGTGGAGGATGAGGGGTAAGGAGAGGAAGAGGGAAAGGATGAGAGAGGGAGCCGTGGAGGATGAGGGGTAAGGAGAGGAAGAGGGAAAGGATGAGAGGGGGAGCCGTGGAGGATGAGGGGTAAGGAGAGGAAGAGGGAAAGGATGAGAGGGGGAGCCGTGGAGGATAGGGGTAAGGAAAGGAAGAGGGAAAGGATGAGAGGGGGAGCCGTGGAGGATAAGGGGTAAGGACAGGAAGAGGGAAAGTGAGGATGAGAGTGGGAGCCCGTGGAGGAAGATAGAAAGTAAGGATGAAAGGAACCATGGAGGAAGAGGGGGAAAGAAAGGAAGGGGGAGAGTGAGGATGAGAGCTGGAGCCCATGCAGGAGAAGGAATAAGAAGAGGAAGACGGAGAGTGAGGGTGAAAGGAGGAGTCGTGGAGGAAGAGGGGTAAGGAGAGGAAGAGGGAAAGGATGAGAGGGGGAGCCGTGGAGGAAGATAGAAAGTGAGGATGAAAGGAACCATGGAGGAAGAGGGGTAAAGAGGAAGAGGGAGACTGAAGATGAGAGCGGGATCCCATGGAGTAGAAGGTTTAAGAAGAGGAAGAGAGAGAGTGAAGATGAAAGGAGGAGTCATGGAGGAAGAGGGGTAAGGAGAGGAAGAGAGAGAGTGAGAAAGTGAGAAAGAAGGAAAGAAATTAAGGCATATATACAGTAAAAACAGAAAGAACTAAAAGAAAAAAGAAAAGGAAGAAAATAGAAAGGAAAAAGAAAAAAACGGAATGAAAGAGGGAATGAAGGAATAGAAGAATCCTGCAGCAGGAGAGTGAGCAGTAAAGCCCAGTGAGTGGACTGTACTCAGTGTCATCCACTAGGTGGTGCTAAAGTGCAGGCTGGTTATTAAGCGGGTTTAAATGGGCTCTGGCTGTTACTAATGCACCATAACAGGTAAGCAGTACCTGGCTGACCAGCATACTGTCCGGTGCATGTTCATGACTCCACACATGCCTCTCCAGAGTCTAAGAAACCGCGGGCCATGAGCTCGTAGCCTCTGCAGGAACAGCAGACTGAGCTTCAGGATCTACTGATAAGCCTGGCCATATGAACTGACCCCCCCCCCACCACTCCCCCCGCCCCTGTCCAAATATGACCCCTGCTCAGTCGAGCCAGAACAACAGCGCGGCACTCTGAGAGCTCCGGCATTCAGTTTACTCAGTGGCGTCATGTTTGAGCTCTCTGAGGCCCCGCAGCTGGCTAATGCCTGCCTTATCAGGGGGGCCCAGCCTGGGCCAAGACCAGCCCCTCTCTCCCTGCAGCGCTCTGACCCGCTGGAGGGTTTGTGTACACACCTACATCACACGGCCCAACACAGACAGGGCTAGAGTAGAACCAGCAGAGGAGAGAGAGTACGGGGGGTTACATACTCCTCCAGAGGCAGCAGAGGGTCCTCCACTGGAGTAACAGTGCTGGATTTAGTACTGCAGTATTCTGAGTGGAGAGACCCTCAGTCCACCAGGTCGTTATTAACCCTTCGTAAGCCCTTTATAAAGGCTGGGTTAGTGCGGGTCAGTCCTGCTGCAGTATAATCAGGATCCCTCAGAGATAGACGTGCTCCTCCTCAGACCACGTCACGGCACGTCCTGGTTCTGGGTCGCCTCCTGGTGGCTGGCAGGGACGCGTTGGTAGTGTCCTGCCGGTATTCACTCCTCTCATGGCCAATCGACTTCCGAGCCTCAGGTTCGATTTTCCCTTCTTCTGATTCACAGCACTCATCTTCATCTTCATCATCATCATCATCATCATCATCATCATCATCATCTTCATCATCATCTTCATCATCATCATCATTTCCCTGAACGTTGCGCTGCGCTGGGAGATACACACCTCCTCCATAGTGGACACATTAACATACACACCCTCTGATTTACTTAGCTCGGTATACCGGGGTACTAACACCACCTCCTCATATCTACACTCTGTTCTTCTTCCTCTTCCTCATCTTCCTCCTCTTTCTCTTCCTTGCCTTCTTCCTCTTTCTTTTCCTTGTCTTCATCCTCTTTCTCTTCTTCATCATCCTCCTCCTTTCTCTTCCTCCCCTTTCTCTTCCTTGTCTTCCTCCTCTTTCTTTTCCTCTTCCTCCTCCTCTTTCTCTTCCTTGTCTTCTTTCTTTTCCTCTTCCTCATCTTCCTCCCCTTTCTCTTCCTTGTCTTCCTCCTCTTTCTCTTCCTCTTCTTCCTCTTCCTCCTCCTCTTTCTTTTTCTCATCTTCCTCTTCCTCCTCCCCTTTCTCTTCCTCCCCTTTCCCTTCTTTCTCTTCCTCCCCTTTCCCTTCTTTGTCTTCCTCCTCTTCCTCTTCCTCCTCCTCTTTCTTTTCCTCTTCTTCCTCTTCCTCCTCCTCTTTCTCTTCCTTGTCTTCTTTCTTTTCCTCTTCCTCTTCCTCATCTTCCTCCTCTTTCTTTTCCCTGTCTTTTTCCTCCTTCTCTTCTTCATCATCCTCCTCTTTTCTCTTCCTCCCCTTTCTCTTCCTTGTCTTGCTCCTCTTTCTCTTCCTCTTCTTCCTCTTCCTCCTCCTCTTTCTTTTTCTCTTCTTCCTCTTCCTCCTCCCCTTTCTCTTCCTCCCCTTTCCCTTCTTTGTCTTCCTCCTCTTTCTCTTCCTCCTCCTCTTTCTTTTCCTCCTCTTCTTCATTTTCCCCTTCTTTCTCTTTGCCTTCTTCTGCTCACTCATCTTTCTCTTCCACCTCTTCTTCTTCTTTCTCTTCTTCTTCATCCTCTTTTCCTTTTCCTTTTTCCTCCTCTTCCTGGTATATACATTTTGTCCACTCTCTAGTCCCCCAGTTTTCCAGACTGAGCTCTACTGTTCCATCTTGGGAATATTTGCTGGTCTTGGGAATGGTGTGTTAGTATACAGCTTTTAGATCCAACATAGGATGGACACGGTTTCACATGCACTCAGGGCGGACACCCAAGCACACCCAAGCACAAACTCAATGCTAGTCTCTCCTGCACTCGTCTGTTTGTCTTCTTTTTCCCATCTCTCGTTCTTCCTATAGAGTCCCATTCATTTTCACCCCCATTCAAACCCTCCTGTCTGGTCTAACCTACAACCACCAAACTACCTGAACCCACTAAAAGGTCCCTCACAGAAAGTTCCTCTATGGCTCAGTGTGTGGCCTGATGTCTGAGACGCTGTTGTTCGGTCGTTATGGTTACGCATTGCAATTTTTTTCTTCAAATTTTGCTGCGTTTCTTTGACGCGTAACTTGTCCCACAGTTTTCAAGATATCGACTCCGTATGATTGGTGATATGGGCTTGTATACAGCTTTTGGATCGGATGCATGGATTCTGAGTAAGAAGAAATTTTTCCGGAATTTTTTCCCATAGAGAATGAATGGGATCGGAAAACACGTGCCTATTTATACCACTTCCGCTCGACCTAGAGACACCAAATCGGAAACGTAAGCTCGCGGCACAGCCCCGGGCAGGAATTCATTGTTGGATAGACCCGCACTCGTTCACTTCTTCTTTTTTTTGCATCCCTTGTTCCTCCCATAGAGTCCCAGCCATTTTTGGACTCACCTAAGGTGGCTGTTTCGTTCACCTGACAGGTGTGAAACTTCACATATTCACTAAGGGCAGGTCCCCAAACACTAGTGCACAGTCATACTGACCCGCACTCGTTTACTCATCTCTCGTTCCTCATTTGGCTCACTGCACAACAATCCCGAGTTTCCTTCAGGAAATGCACTTTTCTAGTTTTGTAATAATATTTTAGGCTGAAATGCTCTTAATTATATAAGCTTTATTACTATATTTGCATATCAGCATATTTTACCGCTCAGAGTACTTGAGATAAAACACTGCTGGCAAAGAACAGCAGCACAGCCTCAGCCAGCAGTGGCCCTGCACACTCCTCCAACACTCAGCCACTAAGCCAAGTAGTTTAGGTCCTCTCGGGCACACAAAACCCAAACAGAAGCGGATGTGGACAAAAGCCCTGCAGCAGGGGCTGGTTTTCATTACGCAACCTCCCTCTCTCCCCAACCCCCCAACCCACCTCCAGAAAGCAGGAGAAGTGAGTTCCCTGGTCTCCCCTCCCCTCCACGGCAGGACGTTCAGCGGAATGTGGAGCAGAGCCCTGAAAAGATTAGCCGTAGCTTGTGAAGCAGTGCGCTCAGCTTTCTCTGGACGTGTGACATCAAAGAGGTCGGGGAGCTCCCTCGATATTAGGCCACGGCTTATCCAGTAGATGTCTCCGATCGCCTGAGCCGAGCTGGTCCTCGTTAACCTGCCCCCTGAACAGTGTTTGGAATCAGAGCTGTGGGTCACAGCACACCCCACAGCTCCCTCACAGAAAGTTGGTTATGAATACACTGCCTGATGTCTGATCTACATTAGACGCCTGACGCATCATGCGTGGACCAGGGCATGTCCAAGGGTACTAGGCAGCTCTAGAGGGCAGACATTTCTCGAGCTACACATACAGAAGTCTGTCTCTCAGTATGGCGTCGGGCCGCCGTGTTCGCCAACCCAACACGCCAGACGTCTCGGTATGGAGCTGTAGAGGTTCCTAATGGAGTCCTGTGATAATCCATCCCATGCAGCTTCAACATCCTCACACAGTTCCTGCAGATGGTGCGGTAGGGGTGGAGGTGGAGGGACACCAGGCCTTCTGGACGTGTGACTACAAACCGTTCATCTTGGTGCTGACCACGGTGCCTCCACACACGGATTCGTTGGGCGTCTCCACCAAGACTAAAGCGGGACTCGTCACTGAAGATGACCCGCCGCCATTCTGAGTCACTCCATGACTGTGTGGTACGACACCACTGCAGTCTTTGGTGACGGTGACGTGGTGTTAAGGACAGTCGTGGTAACGGTCTGTGTGCATGTAGTCCTGCTGCACCAACAGGATGACTCATGGAGGACACCACTGCCCGCTGGATGTCTGTAATGGTGGCTGTTGCCAGCATGTTTAAAGTAGTTACCATGGTTACCTGATTAACAGACTGTAATGGGTTTCTCTTACATGTGTCCCTTAATGCCGGTCTCACCACATCCCACCAGACCTCACTGTTCGAGGTCTTGGTTCGCACAGGTAGGCAAACAATACCACATAGACGCTCAGGACGTGAGGATACCGTGGTGCGAACAGCTCTGGTCTGAGTTTGATCGTGGCTTCCTCTCCGGGCCTTGTATTCCTGACGCTAAATGGGAATTTGTTAACATTCCTAGCTGTTTGTCCATGGCCTTCTGGAAGCCATTAAAGCTCGCGGCCCTTGCCAAGGCGTATTTACACACTCATGGCCCTTTATCAAAACAAGAGGGGCCATTCAGAGCCAGACTTTTACTGTATATATTGTTTGTGAA
This sequence comes from Prochilodus magdalenae, assembly GCA_024036415.1. NCBI lineage: Eukaryota > Metazoa > Chordata > Actinopteri > Characiformes > Prochilodontidae > Prochilodus > Prochilodus magdalenae. The sequence continues at coordinate 1,756 of JAMWET010003409.1, read as the reverse complement.
ACAGAAATAATTATCGGCATTATGGATTGCCAAGTGGAGGTGGGGGTAGTTAGTGCTGAGGCCTGTCTTGTTCATTTCTCAAGAGCAGTCAGCCAATCACATGGCACCATTCGACCCACCTCTCCCTGTTCTGCTGTTTCTTTCCTCTAAGCTGCCGCAGCGTTCGCCCTGTCTGCGTTCTACAGGACGATGAAAGCTCACTGTAAGCCAGTGCACCAACAACAAAAAAAAAAAGAGAAAATTAATCAATAAAAAAGATGAAGACACGACGTGGGCTCGCGTTTGCTCATGGAACAGGAGCCATGTAGGATGGCAAGGGGGCTCTGGGGATCGTAGTCTGACTGACAGAAGCCAGTTAAGCCTCTTTCAAAAGTTTCCACTGAGGGCCAATGTATGGTTCAACGTTGGATCTGGACTTTTACCACTTACACATTACACTTACTGAGTTACTGTACACCGACACGCTACTTACAGCACACTAACACATTACACTTACTGAGTTACTGTACACCGACACGCTACTTACAGCACACTAACACATTACACTTACTGAGTTACTGTACACCAACACACTACTTACAGCACACTAACACATTACACTTACTGAGTTACTGTACGCCAACACGCTACTTACAGTACACTAACACATTACACTTACTGAGTTACCGTACACCAACACGCTACTTACAGCACACTAACACATTACACTTACTGAGTTACTGTACACCAACACGCTACTTACAGCACACTAACACATTACACTTACTGAGTTACTGTACACCAACACGCTACTTACAGCACACTAACACATCACACTTACTGAGTTACTGTACACCGACACGCTACTTACAGCACACTAACACATTACACTTACTGAGTTACTGTACGCCAACACGCTACTTACAGTACACTAACACATTACACTTACTGAGTTACCGTACACCAACACGCTACTTACAGCACACTAACACATTACACTTACTGAGTTACTGTACACCAACACGCTACTTACAGCACACTAACACATTACACTTACTGAGTTACTGTACACCAACACGCTACTTACAGCACACTAACACATCACACTTACTGAGTTACTGTACACCAACACGCTACTTACAGCACACTAACGCATTACACTTACTGAGTTACTGTACACCGCTGATTAAGACAGTTTAACCACATGCAGGTACTTCAAGCAAGCTACGTAAATAGACGCTGGCTCACAGTCCTCTGCTGTTCTCATAAAGAGACATATTTCAGGTCCTACATTTACGATGTTCAGATATAAATCCTTCTGCAGCGTGTACACCAAACCTAAACACCGTACTTCACCAACAAGCCCCAAGAAATCAGCACCAGACAGACAGAAAGCAGACAGCAGAGGTGCTTCAGCTGGCCGAGCAGAGCTCACCACGTGAAGAGGAAGAGGAAGCAGATAATTCTCCCGCCCATGGTTCGTCAGCATAGAGCACCTCCTGCGCATCATCAACACCACCCGAATTCATCACCAGCTGTGAGTAACCGGAGTAAGGAGACACGAACCAGAGAGGTGACATGACCCAGACCTGTCCAGAAGCAGGAACCCATTCTTTTACAGCCTAGTTAGGCTATCTCCAGTCGCTTCCGCTCCTCCGCATGTTCCCTCAGGTTCCTCCAGTCATACACTGGGTACCATGGTCCTAACAAATGTGTCCAATTTGTCTCAAGCTAAGTCATTCAGTTTATTCAACATAGAAAAACAGCTGCTCCTGTC
>JAMWET010003408.1:0-25000 GCA_024036415.1 Prochilodus magdalenae | reverse complement strand
GAGTAATAGTAGATATTATTCACCAGATTTATTTATTTTTAAAATTACATTTAGGAGCCCTGTTTTTGTCTTTGCCTGGAATCCCCCTTTATTACGGAAAGGTAACTAGTGAAACCAGTAGTCTTCATTTGACAACCATGCCAAACACCATAACATAACACATAAACCTTTGTATCTAATTTCAGAGCTCATATGTACCTTATCAGTGAAAGTCTGAGAGATGAAATCGTAGTTTCCCACAGAATTGTGTTTAGAAATGTGTGCATTTATGCGAAGGCTTCTCTCCATCAGCCCGCCGGTCTGTAGTGAACGGGTGAAGAAAGATCTAATGTGTTGGCAGGTTAAGACCAGCAGGCGGCGCTCAGTACCTACTCCGCACTCCAACTCAGCAGAGGGCGCTAATGGACCTTACATTGGTCTGCCAACTGCTATTAGCGCAGAAGAAGACAAAGAAGGCGAAGGCGAAGGAGGAAGGGAAAGAGGACGACGACTCCCTTACAAGAGGATGTGTTATACGCGGTTATATATGTAACTCGTTTTGTTTAAGTGGAGTTCTGAACCATACGCCCCTGCTGGAGGAACAGGAACCAGAGCTGAACTACTGAAGGTAGAAGCTGTTCCACCCTGTAACACTGATTCAGTCAGTCTGAGACACATTCAAGTTCTGAAATAAGGTCCGATCGAAGTTTAGATCGATTAGACATACAGAAGCAGCTTCATTCAGACCAGAAGGTTCAGCTGGTAGTTCTGATTTATTGTCGGCCTGCTGGCTTGATAAGGTCAACAACCCACTGACTGTTTACCTCTGTCAAATCCAAAGTTTCTTTCTATATAACTCATGTACTAACTTTTATTTATATATATATATATATATATTATATATATATATGAGTGTATATGGTGGGTGTTTGAGGTGGTCTTTGTTGTGTGAAAGCTGGTAACGTCTGAGTGGGGGTGCAGGTTAATGACTTGTAGATTACTAGCTGGTAGGAGTGGCTGGTGGGTGTTTGAGGTGATTTGTTTAGAGGGGGTTGGAGTCTGTAAAAGCCTTTCAGGTGCTTGATGACTTGATTCTGGTCTCAATACCAGTTCTAGAAACCACAGGCGCTGCATATTTTTGGGTGTTCCTTCTCCAGGAATCCCAATTTAGTATTTAATAGGTTAATTAAGTGAAGTAGGAATCCTGGAAAAGGACAAATGAACTGAAACATATAAAATGTATGTCATGTGGAAACAAAACTAATCATTACAGAGTAAAATCTTCTGAAGGCCAGTTTCCAGTTTAACCTGCAGGCGCTGGTCATAAAATTAGAATATGATGAAAAAGTTGATCTATTTTAGTAATTCCATTCAAAAAGTGAAACTTGTATATTATATTCATTCATTACACACAGACTGATAAAGTTCAGGTGTTTATTTATATCTCAGAAAATTTGAATATTGTGAAAAGGTTCAATATTGAAGACACCTGGTGCCACATTCTAATCAGCTACTTAACTCAAAACACCTGCACAGGCCTTTAAATGGTCTCTCAGTCTAGATCTGTAGGCTACACAATCATGGGGAGGACTGCTGACTGGACAGTCGTCCAAAAGACGACCACTGACACCTTACACAAGGAGGACAAGAGTCAGTGCTTCAACAACCACCAGATGTATGTAGGACACGGGTCTCATCTGTCGCATTCCTCGTGTCAAGCCAAGCAACAGTGTCTGAAGCGTCTCGTCTGGACTAAAGACAAACAGGACCGCACTGGTGTTGAGCGGTCCAGAGTTCTGTTCTCTGAAGGAAGTAAATTTTGCGTTTACTTTGGAAATCAAGGTCCCAGAGTCTGGAGGAAGAGAGGCGAGGCACAAAAGGCACGCTGCTGGAGGTCCAGTGTAAAGTTTCCACAGTCAGCGATGGTCCGGGTGCCGTGTCATCTGCTGGTGTTGGTCCGCTGTGTTTTCTGAGGTCCAAGGTCAACGCCGCCGTCTACCAGGGAGTTTTAGAGCACCTCATGCTTCCTGCTGCTGACCAACTTTATGGAGATGCAGATTTTATTTCCCAGCAGGACTTGGCACCTGCACACAGTGCCAAAGCTACCAGTACCTGGTTTAAGGACCATGGCACCCCTGTTCTTAACTGGCCAGCGAACTCGCCTGACCTTAACACGCCGGACCCAACAATGCATAAGAGCTGAAGGCCACTATCAGAGCAACCTGGGCTCTCATAACACCTGAGCAGTGCCACAGACTGATCGACTCCATGCCAAGCCGCAGTTCTGCAGTGTCCAGGCGAAAGGAGCCCCAGCTAAGTACTGAGTGCTGTACATGCTCATACGTCTCAGCTGGCCAACATTTCTAAAAGCCCTTTTCTGTACTGGTCTTCAGTGATACTGAATTTTTATTAGTTGTCAGTTATAATCATCAAAATTAAAAGAAATAAACACTTGAACTATATCAGTCTGTGTGGAATGAATGAATATAATACCCGAGTTTCACTTTTTGAATGGAATTACTGAAATAAATCAACTTTTTCATCATATTCTATTTTTGTGACCAGCACCTGTATATTTAAACAGAGCAGGCTTGCGAGGTCTGTGTTACAGAGGCCCTGCTGTAGCTTAGTCTTAGACTATTATTGCACTTAGATGGATTGTACCTACAGTAATCTGTAGAAGTGTTAAATGACTTTACACTGGCATTCTACAATGACTCAATCTGATCAAATCAGCACTGCATACAGTCCAGTCTGTAGTATGTGTACAGTTGTTTACACCCAGTTTAGCATTGTCTTGGCAAACATGATGTACCAGAATATAACTGCTCCATTTTCAAATCCATCTTGGAAAGCACCCTATGTAAAACCCAATTTACTTTTAGAACTAATGCTTCAGAACCCTAGTAACATTTCTTTTAAATGTCATTAGTGAACCTAACATAAACCTAGCTCTTCAGCATGTATATACCAAACAAGACTCAGGTCTTTTTTTACTCTTTTCAGTCATCATACTGTTTATTTACACCATGCTCGTCTCAGGGTCAACCCAGGGTAAAGTATCCTCCTTTTCAAGCTTAAGTTTAAAAACTCCAAAAGTTGTTTAAGAGTTGAATCTTAACTTGATTAACTTCCAGCAGATACCAAAAGAGAACGAACAGTACTTCAACAATGTAATGCAAGACTACAGTTTGTAAAGCAAACCCTGGCTAGAACACTGTTAGAGCACTGTAACTTCAATCTAACTGCACCAGAGAAAGAGCCTGACTGTGTTTCGTTATACTGTACAACCCTGTATTGGTATAATGAATAATAAAGTTAAATTGAATTGAATATTGTGGCGTAATTTTTACAATAACAGCAGATTGCCGTTAACAGCAATAGCAGTATGTAAACTGATGATGAAGTTGCATTACCTTAGGGTATGGCTTTGGAACCTTTTAGAACCAGCCACACCGATCTAAGCGAGTGATCTAAGCGAGCGATCAATCTTGTGAGTGAGCTTAAAAGGTGGCCAGCTTGCTCATTGCGAGGGGACAAGAATTATCGAAGTTTGAAATAGGCATGGCGGTGGAATGCCTTGATTGGGCTCATGTTGGGCAAATGTGCCTTGATCCATTTTTGGACAGTTTTGCCTTGATGTCTCTGTGTATCATCCTGCTGGAATATGCCATTATGGAGAAAGTGCATAAAGTCCATGAAGGGCTGCGACTGGTCATTAAGCAGTGAGATGGAGTGGGCCCCAGCCAGTAATGTAACCTCTACTGGTGTGGGTCTTCCCCAGCCATATTCTATAGTAATGCCACCTCATAATCAATTTACATACTGCGATCTCATGAGTTTTGGACTTGGTCAGTGTAGATACCTAATTTATATCCAACGATGTACTGAGAGATATTCTGTAGAGGTTACTGTTGAACACACTACTTTAGAGAAGTCAGCCACTTTCTGGCGTTTGATGTAAGTACATCCGTGATGTAGAGCAGATTTCCTTTGTTGCTCTCATGTTAAGTTCTTTTCATTTCTTCTTTTTTCTTTTTCCAGAAATGAATGACCTCCACCTTCAAGACTTCACTTGCTCATAGTGTCCTACACAGGTCAAATTTGCATCCCCAAACACATTAGAAAGTTCCAGCAAGAATCAAATTTAGCTTTTGAAACGGGGAAATATAAGAATATGGCATTCAGAAGACGATCCGGTACTGAGCAAGCATCATCTGGTGCCCTCCACGTAAAAGCTCCTCAAAATCAAACACAGGAACGAAGTGAGAAGAGAACATATGAATGCTCGGAGTGTGGGAAGAGTTTTAATCAGCAGGGTCATCTCCAAATACACCTGCGCATTCACACAGGAGAGAAACCGTTTCGCTGCTCAGAGTGTGAGAAGAGTTTTGTTTCTCAGAGTCACCTCCAACGACACCAGCTCATTCATACCGGAGAGAAGCCCTATCGCTGCTCAGAGTGTGGGAAGAGTTTTAATCAGCAGGGTCATCTTGAAATACACCAGCGCATTCACACCGGAGAGAAGCCGTATACCTGCTCAGAGTGTGGGGATAGTTTCAATCAACAGAGTCATCTCCAACAACACCAGCTTCTGCACACAGGAGAGAAGCCCTATAGCTGCTCAGTGTGTGGGAAGAGTTTTAATCGACAGAGTTCTCTCCAGCAACACCGGCGCATTCACACCGGAGAGAAGCCGTATCACTGCTCAGAGTGTGGGAAAAGCTTTACTACCCATAGTAATCTCACGCAACACCTGCGCATCCACACCGGAGAGAAGCCCTATCACTGCTCAGAGTGTGGCAGGAGTTTTAATGAACAGAGTAGTCTCCAAAAACACCAGCTCATTCACACTGAAGATAAACTGTATATCTGCTCAGAGTGTGGCAAGAGTTTTGGTCAAATCAGTGTTCTCCAAGAACACCAGCGCATTCACACAGGAGACAAGCCATATCTCTGCTCAGAGTGTGGGCAAACTTTTACAACACAGAGTAATCTCCACCGACACCAGCGCCTTCACACCGGCGTAAAACCATATCAGTGCTCGGACTGTGGGAAGAGTTTTAATCGGCAGAGTTATCTCCAAGAGCACCAGCGCATTCACACTGGAGAGAAACCGTACCACTGCTTAGAGTGTGGGCAGAGTTTTCATTCTCAGAGTACCCTCAAAAAACACCAGCGTGTTCACACAGGCATAAAGCCATTCTGCTGTTTAGAGTGTGGGAAGAGTTTTAATTCACAGAGCCATCTCCAACAACACCAGCTCATTCACACGGGAGAGAAACCGTTTACCTGCTCCGAGTGTGGACAGAGCTTTAATCGGCAGAGTACTCTCCAGCGACACCAGCTGATTCACACGGGAGAGAAACCGTATACCTGCTCCGAGTGTGGACAGAGTTTTAGTCGTCAGAGTCATCTCCAGCGACACCAGCGTATTCACACATCTGCTTTGGAGCCTCACTGCTCAGACTATGAGGAGACTTTTAATTCTCAGTCATCCCCAATGACAACAGCTGACTCAGACAGGAGAGAAGCTGTGTCTCTGCTCGACGTGTGGGAAGAGTTTCAGCCAATCAAGAACTCTGAAGATACGCAAAGCAGTGTGGCAATGGGCAGTAACGAGTGTAACCATGACACGACTTGAGACTAAAGTCTGCATGAGACGTTTCTTATGGATTAATGAGGAGATACCAAAACTTGAGAGGAATTGCCATAAATCAGACGTTGTGGAGGAAAAAAATAACATATATGGTACATCAGATCTTCATCTACAACACTGCTGTGAAAACGTTCGGACAGCCATGCGTCTCTGGTATAATTAATAAACACCACTCCACCACTGACTGACTAAAGTTTCTCCCAAAAACTTTCATAGCCACATCAGTAGGTCATGTCAATCAGAGACTCTTTCACCAAAGAACTGCACATTTGGGCCGGATTTGGTGAATGTCTTCCCTGGCACAATTCCAAGGAGAATCCCTGTAGACTGGGATTGTATCCACTGCTGCTAGACCCGTATGACCGTACGCTTCCATACACCTGCAGATTCAGCTACTTCCTTCACACTATGGTCTTTGGCCACGCCCACATGCAGTCACACCTTTTAGCCAACCATTAACATCTGCTCTGGAGCCATTTTCCACACATGGAACGAGACATTCCCTGCACTGTACCGCCTCTTCTCCATCTTGCGCCCGCAGGTATAGCCATGTTGTCCTCGCTTTATCTGCAGAAGCCTGAAGCAAACACTAAAAGGAACTCCTGTTGCTCCAGGAAGTGCTGCTACAAGTCTCCAAACCATGGGGATACATATTCTACTTCTAAACCTAATTTAACTTGTATTAGACAGTCGAGCTCAGAGTTCACATTTAAAAAACACTTAAAAATCTCTTTAACTGCATCTTATTAGTATTTCTAATCTGTGTCCATGGCTGAATACGTTTCTGCTAGGACTGATGGAGGTCGTCTGTTTTGAGCTGGCAGTTAAATATAAAGTTCTCTTTTAATAAATTGTTGTTGTTGTTGTTTTATTCTGATTCTAAAGCATGAACCTAAAAATAATTATTGTGCTGAACACTAAGTCAGCCCTATAGCTCATATACACAGTGGGAAAATATGGTAACTTATATTTTCCAAATCCAAAATTAGTTTGTTTGTAATATACTGTATGTTAAAAACATCATGAAGCTCCAAAGTCAGGAATACGACTAAGAGCAAAGATAATTTTCTTGTTTAGTGTGTCGTGGTACATATAGTGTTTGCGATGTGATTGATTTGATAGGTGCTTGAAGCCCTCTGTACTTTTTGATTCCTTCATGTTAGTTAGTTAATGCTTGTTGCGATGAAAGTGCCACTTCCCTTTTAAAAGATGTTTGTGTGTTTTTGTTTTGCATTATGGTTAATTTGTTTATTTCAGGATTGTTGTTCTTTCATTTATTGATGTTGAAATGAATGATTAAAGATTCCTCTCGCTCACAGCCCTGAAGACTGCAACATTGTAAATTTCCCCACTGTGGGATCAATAAAGGATTATCTTATTGAAGGGTGTTGGGTGGGGTCAGTGTCAGTTGGTCTATGTCTGTGTACATGACTCAGAGGGCCTTTTTGATTTTTACGGACGTTTACGCCAAGCCTAAGCCATGTTTGGTCTAAACTGCCAGGACAGTTTCTTTCTGTTAAGCACCATGACTGAGCAGTACACACACTGGGTCTATCCCATTACACGGAACAGAGCACACCATGGGAAGTTCACGGCCTTATACAGGAGCTGAATTTCTTTTTTGTTTCTCTGAACCTGAAAAAATCCTATTAAATCTTATGTTTTATTGTTGTGAAATTTAAAGTGTGGTCTAGTTTTTGGAGTACATTAAAATCTAAAATGTATTAAATAGACAATCTGTTGTGGTGAATGCATAAGTGTAACATGAAACTGGAGAAGTACAAAAGACAATAAATTCAGTAAATAGATATTTTTAAAAATAGTTATTAAAAGGTTAATGTACGAGAAACTAAATGGATTATGTAAAATATATATACATACTTTGGAATATATGGAAGTAAACTACTACTTACAATATATTACTGGATTATGTGGTTCAGAGCATTTCAGCATGAACTGAGTTCATGGGGGTTGGGTGGGGGTGTTGGGGGTGTTTCTGGCTTCAAGTCTCATTGGCAGAAGCCACCCAGAACTTCCTTGCCTTAGCTAAGAATAAGCATGTTTCACAACGTTTCTTCAATGGTAATCAATAAAGGAATCAAGATCTGTCATTTCTCTGTATCTGAGTGTTTGGGGAGACTCTATGTAAGGCTGGAGGGTTACTTGGAGGTCATATCTGTGAAACAAGGTGTCAAAGTCAAGTTGGAATTTTACTGAGGTATTGCTGCATGCAATTTTGATTTAATGGTGAAAGTCTAATAGACAGATTAGCCATTTTGGGGAAAAAGAAAAAGTGAAAATTAGGTATTAGGTTAAACCCATTTTAGTGATGAGGGTTAGGGTTTCTAGCTGTAAAGATAAAGATTTTAACATTGTCAGTTTTCCTGATTCAGATGTACTATGTGCTGTATTTACTCTGTCTTCATGCACTAATAAGCTGTTCTCCCTGTAATGTCTGGACCTCAGTAACAATGACCTGCAGGATTCAGGAGTAGAACTGCTCTTTACTGGACCGAAGAACTCACTATAAATTGGACTCAGGGGAACTTCCTGTGAAGTCTGTCTTATAATAAGTTCAGAAACCAGTTTTTAAAATAATAATATAATACTACTAATTTATATAAATAATACAAATACTAATATACCATATACTGGCATAATATGTTTTAATGGTTTAAGAATCTCTTTTTATAGGCCTCTCAGTAATATCAGAGCATGTTAGGGGAGGCATGTTTATTTCTATAGTATACTTCATACAAAGTAGCAACATAGTATTTTAATATAATTTTCTTTAATTTAAGTTTGATATATTGTATGATACACTGTGATTTATGTTTTCTGGCAAATCTTGGGGAAAAAGCCTTGTGGAAAATCCTAGGAAACACTCTGAATTTTAATTCTCTGATTTAAATGCAGTATGTACTGCATTGATCCTGTCTTACCTGACTGTAATCTCACCACAGCATCTCATGAAAACTATCATTAGCTCTACAGTCAGTAAATCCCTCCCTAAAAGAACTGGACCTTAGTAACATGACATGCAGGATTCAGGAGTGGAGATACTCCCTGCTGGGCTGAAGAGCACACCCTGTAAGTCGTTCCGATTCCTGCCAGAAGTGGGCACGTGCACATGTCCTTATAAACTGGCCCCAGAGCGAGCAATCCAGAGAAAAGACTGAGGGGGGGAAGACTCATTAGGCACGTTAGGCTGAGTAAACCTCATGTTTAGCTGCATTTGGTTATTACTTTCAGTTTTAGAGAACTCCAATAAAGAAGAGTTGTTTCTCAAAGGCACCGTCTAATAACAATACCATTATAAAAAATAAGTGAAATAAAGAATGCAAACAACAATCTGTGATTTGTTCATTCTCTTGAACTTTTATTGAACACAAAAAATTAAAAGAAAGTATTTCCTGTGTTTTCACTCAGCAGTTAACAGGATGTTGTAAAACAAATGATGACGCAATACACTCAAAAACAAAAAGGTCATATGTAGTGTATTTTTTATTTTAGAATTGCTTTTACTTGAGTTGCTAAAACTGAGAGTCCATTAGTACATGTGTTATACGTGTATACATGTTAGTTCTTTGGATTTAAGGTCTGTCATGTCCAGACAGGTAGCTTGTCTGTCATACAGTCATACACTAATTAATACCCTGAGTAATATTTTCCTGCTTTAAGGTTTAGACAGTAGCGCCAATCAGTAGGTGTGTACTGTATATGCGTATATTGTGTAGGAGTGTACTGTATATGTGTATATTGTGTAGGTGTGTACTGTATATGTGTATATTGTATAGGAGTGTACTGTATATGTGTATATTGTGTAGGAGTGTACTGTATATGTGTATATTGTGTAGGTGTGTACTGTATATGTGTATATTGTATAGGAGTGTACTGTATATTGTGTAGGTGTGTACTGTATATGCGTATATTGTATAGGAGTGTACTGTATATTGTGTAGGAGTGTACTGTATATGTGTAAATTGTATAGGTGTGTACTGTATATGTGTATATTGTATAGGAGTGTACTGTATATGTGTATATTGTATAGGAGTGTACTGTATATGTGTATATTGTATAGGAGTGTACTGTATATGCGTATATTGTGTAGGTGTGTACTGTATATGTGTATATTGTATAGGAGTGTACTGTATATGTGTATATTGTGTAGGAGTGTACTGTATATGCGTATATTGTGTAGGAGTGTACTGTATATGTGTATATTGTGTAGGAGTGTACTGTATATGTGTATATTGTGTAGGTGTGTACTGTATATGCGTATATTGTGTAGGAGTGTACTGTATATGTGTATATTGTGTAGGAGTGTACTGTATATGCGTATATTGTGTAGGTGTGTACTGTATATGCGTATATTGTGTAGGTGTGTACTCTATATGCGTATATGTACTGTGTGCGTATATTGTGAGGTGTGTACTGTATATGCGTATATTGTGTAGGTGTGTACTGTATATGAGTATATTGTATAGGAGTGTACTGTATATGCGTATATTGTGTAGGTGTGTACTGTATATGTGTATATTGTGTAGGAGTGTACTGTATATGTGTATATTGTGTAGGTGTGTACTGTATATGTGTATATTGTGTAGGAGTGTACTGTATATGTGTATATTGTGTAGGAGTGTACTGTATATGTGTATATTGTGTTGAAGTGTACTGTATATGTGTATATTGTATATGTACTGTATATGCGTATATTGTATAGGGTGTACTGTATATGTGTATATTGTGTAGGAGTGTACTGTATATGCGTATATTGTATATTGTGTAGGAGTGTACTGTATATGAGTGTATATATGTGTTGGTAGTAGGAGTGTACTGTATATGTGTATATTGTGGAGGAGTGTACTGTATATGTGTGTATATTGTGTTGAAGTGTACTGTATATGTGTATATTGTGGAGGAGTGTACTGTATATGTGTATATTGTGTAGGAGTGTACTGTATATGTGTATATTGTGTAGGAGTGTACTGTATATGCGTATATTGTGTAGGAGTGTACTGTATATGCGTATATTGTGTAGGTGTGTACTGTATATGCGTAAATTGTGTAGGTGTGTACTGTATATGTGTATATTGTATAGGAGTGTACTGTATATGTGTATATTGTATAGGAGTGTACTCTATATGCGTATATTGTGTAGGTGTGTACTGTATATGCGTATATTGTGTAGGAGTGTACTGTATATGTGTCTATTGTATAGGAGTGTACTGTATATGCGTATATTGTGTACTGTATATGTGTATATTGTATAGGAGTGTACTGTATATGTGTATATTGTATAGGAGTGTACTCTATATGCGTATATTGTGTAGGTGTGTACTGTATATGCGTATATTGTGTAGGAGTGTACTGTATATGTGTATATTGTATAGGAGTGTACTGTATATGTGTATATTGTATAGGAGTGTACTGTATATGCGTATATTGTGGAGGAGTGTACTGTATATGTGTATATTGTGTAGGTGTGTACTGTATATGCGTATATTGTATAGGAGTGTACTGTATATGTGTATATTGTATAGGAGTGTACTGTATATGTGTATATTGTGTAGGTGTGTACTGTATATGTGTATATTGTATAGGAGTGTACTGTATATGCGTATATTGTATAGGAGTGTACTGTATATGTGTATATTGTATAGGAGTGTACTGTATATGCGTATATTGTGTAGGTGTGTACTGTAAATGTGTATATTGTGTAGGTGTGTACTCTATATGCGTATATTGTGTAGGTGTGTACTGTATATGTGTATATTGTATAGGAGTGTACTGTATATGTGTATATTGTGTAGAAGTGTACTGTATATGTGTATATTGTATAGGAGTGTACTGTATATGTGTATATTGTGTAGGTGTGTACTGTATATGTGTATATTGTATAGGAGTGTACTGTATATGCGTATATTGTGTAGGAGTGTACTGTATATGCGTATATTGTGTAGGAGTGTACTGTATATGTGTATATTGTGTAGTGTACTGTATATGTGTGTAGGAGTGTACTGTGTACTATATATGTGTATATTGTGTAGGAGTGTACTGTATATGTGTATATTGTGTAGGAGTGTACTGTATATGCGTATATTGTGTAGGAGTGTACTGTATATGCGTATATTGTGTAGGAGTGTACTGTATATGCGTATATTGTGTAGGTGTGTACTGTATATGCGTATATTGTGTAGGAGTGTACTGTATATGCGTATATTGTGTAGGAGTGTACTGTATATGTGTATATTGTGTAGGAGTGTACTGTATATGCGTATATTGTATAGGAGTGTACTGTATATGCGTATATTGTGTAGGAGTGTACTGTATATGTGTATATTGTATAGGAGTGTACTGTATATGTGTATATTGTGTAGGTGTGTACTGTATATGCATATATTGTAAAGGAGTGTACTGTATATGTGTACTGTATATGTATATGTGTATATGCGTATATTGTGTAGGTGTGTACTGTATATGTGTATATTGTATAGGAGTGTACTGTATATGCGTATATTGTGTAGGTGTGTACTGTATATGCGTATATTGTGTAGGAGTGTACTGTATATGTGTATATTGTGTAGGAGTGTACTGTATATGCGTATATTGTGTAGGTGTGTACTGTATATGTGTATATTGTATAGGAGTGTACTGTATATGTGTATATTGTGTAGGAGTGTACTGTATATGTGTATATTGTGTAGGAGTGTACTGTATATGCGTATATTGTGTAGGAGTGTACTGTATATGCGTATATTGTGTAGGAGTGTACTGTATATGCGTATATTGTGTAGGAGTGTACTGTATATGCGTATATTGTGTAGGTGTGTACTGTATATGTGTATATTGTATAGGAGTGTACTGTATATGCGTATATTGTGTAGGTGTGTACTATATATGCGTATATGCTGTAGGAGTGTACTGTATATGTGTATATTGTATAGGAGTGTACTGTATATGTGTATATTGTGTAGGTGTGTACTGTATATGTGTATATTGTATAGGAGTGTACTGTATATGTGTAGTATATGCGTATACTGTATATGTGTATATTGTGTAGGTGTGTACTGTATATGCGTATATTGTGTAGGAGTGTACTGTATATGAGTATATATGCGTATATTGTGTAGTTGTGTACTGTATATGCGTATATTGTGTAGGAGTGTACTGTATATGTGTATATTGTGTAGGAGTGTACTGTATATGCGTATATTGTATAGGAGTGTACTGTATATGTGTATATTGTGTAGGTGTGTACTGTATATGCGTATATTGTGTAGGTGTGTACTGTATATGCGTATATTGTGTAGGAGTGTACTGTATATGTGTATATTGTGTAGGTGTGTACTGTATATGCGTATATTGTGTAGGTGTGTACTGTATATGTGTATATTGTATAGGAGTGTACTGTATATGTGTATATTGTGTAGGTGTGTACTGTATATGCGTATATTGTGTAGGAGTGTACTGTATATGCGTATATTGTGTATATTGTATGTGTAGTATATTGTGTAGGTGTGTACTGTATATGCGTATATTGTGTAGGTGTGTACTGTATATGCGTATATTGTATAGGAGTGTACTGTATATGCGTATATGCTGTAGGAGTGTACTGTATATGTGTATATTGTATAGGAGTATACTGTATATGTGTATATTGTGTAGGTGTGTACTGTATATGTGTATATTGTATAGGAGTGTACTGTATATGCGTATATTGTGGAGGAGTGTACTGTATATGCGTATATTGTGTAGGAGTGTACTGTATATGCGTATATTGTGTAGGAGTGTACTGTATATGCGTATATTGTGTAGGTGTGTACTGTATATGCGTATATATTGTGTAGGTGTGTACTGTATATGCGTATATTGTGTAGGAGTGTACTGTATATGTATATGCGTATATTGTGTAGGAGTGTACTGTATATGCGTATATTGTGTAGGAGTGTACTGTATATGTGTATATTGTATAGGAGTGTACTGTATATGCGTATATTGTGTAGGTGTGTACTGTATATGCGTATATTGTGTAGGAGTGTACTGTATATGTGTATATTGTATAGGAGTGTACTGTATATGCGTATATTGTGTAGGTGTGTACTGTATATGCGTATATTGTGTAGGAGTGTACTGTATATGCGTATATTGTGTAGGTGTGTACTGTATATGTGTATATTGTGTAGGAGTGTACTGTATATGCGTATATTGTGTAGGTGTGTACTGTATATGCGTATATTGTATAGGAGTGTACTGTATATGCGTATATTGTGGAGGAGTGTACTGTATATGTGTATATTGTGTAGGAGTGTACTGTATATGCGTATATTGTATAGGAGTGTACTGTATATGTGTATATTGTATATGCGTATATGTGTGTAGTGTAGGTATATGTGTATATTGTGTAGGTGTGTACTGTATATGTGTATATTGTATAGGAGTGTACTGTATATGCGTATATTGTGGAGGAGTGTACTGTATATGCGTATATTGTGTAGGAGTGTACTGTATATGTGTATATTGTGTAGGAGTGTACTGTATATGCGTATATTGTGTAGGAGTGTACTGTATATGTGTATATTGTATAGGAGTGTACTGTATATGTGTATATTGTGTAGGTGTGTACTGTATATGCGTATATTGTGTAGGTGTGTACTGTATATGTGTATGTGTATATTGTGGACTAGTGTACTGTATATGTGTATATTGTGTAGGTGTGTACTGTATATGTGTATATTGTGTAGGAGTGTACTGTATATGTGTATATTGTGTAGGTGTGTACTGTATATGTGTATATTGTGTAGGAGTGTACTGTATATGTGTATATTGTGTAGGTGTGTACTGTATATGCGTATATTGTGTAGGTGTGTACTGTATATGTGTATATTGTGTAGGTGTGTACTGTATATTGTATAGGAGTGTACTGTATATGTGTATATTGTATAGGAGTATACTGTATATGTGTATATTGTGTAGGTGTGTACTGTATATGTGTATATTGTATAGGAGTGTACTGTATATGCGTATATTGTGTAGGAGTGTACTGTATATGTGTATATTGTGTAGGAGTGTACTGTATATGCGTATATTGTGTAGGTGTGTACTGTATATGTGTATATTGTATAGGAGTGTACTGTATATGTGTATATTGTATAGGAGTGTACTGTATATGCGTATATTGTGTAGGTGTGTACTGTATATGCGTATATTGTGTAGGTGTGTACTGTATATGTGTATATTGTATAGGAGTGTACTGTATATGTGTATATTGTGTAGGTGTGTACTGTATATGTGTATATTGTGTAGGTGTGTACTGTATATGCGTATATTGTATAGGAGTGTACTGTATATGTGTATATTGTGTAGGAGTGTACTGTATATGCGTATATTGTGTAGGAGTGTACTGTATATGTGTATATTGTGTAGGTGTGTACTGTATATGTGTATATTGTGTAGGAGTGTACTGTATATGTGTATATTGTATAGGAGTGTACTGTATATGCGTATATTGTGTAGGTGTGTACTGTATATGCGTATATTGTGTAGGAGTGTACTGTATATGTGTATATTGTATAGGAGTGTACTGTATATGTGTATATTGTGTAGGTGTGTACTGTATATGTGTATATTGTATAGGAGTGTACTGTATATGTGTATATGTGTATATGGTGTAGGAGTGTACTGTATATGTGTATATTGTATAGGAGTGTACTGTATATGCGTATATTGTGTAGGTGTGTACTGTATATGCGTATATTGTGTAGGAGTGTACTGTATATGTGTATATTGTATAGGAGTGTACTGTATATGTGTATATTGTGTAGGAGTGTACTGTATATGTGTATATTGTGTAGGAGTGTACTGTATATGCGTATATTGTGTAGGAGTGTACTGTATATGTGTATATTGTGTAGGAGTGTACTGTATATGTGTATATTGTATGGGAGTGTACTGTATATGCGTATATTGTGTAGGAGTGTACTGTATATGTGTATATTGTATAGGAGTATACTGTATGCGTATATTGTAGGAGTGTACTGTATATGCGTATATGTATATGTGTGTATATTGTAGGTGGTACTGTATATGTGTATATTGTGTATATGCGTATATTGTGTAGGAGTGTACTGTATATGTGTATATTGTGTAGGTGTGTACTGTATATGTGTATATTGTATAGGAGTGTACTGTATATGCGTATATTGTGTAGGTGTGTACTGTATATGCGTATATTGTGTAGGAGTGTACTGTATATGTGTATATTGTATAGGAGTGTACTGTATATGCGTATATTGTGTAGGTGTGTACTATATATGCGTATATGCTGTAGGAGTGTACTGTATATGTGTATATTGTATAGGAGTGTACTGTATATGTGTATATTGTATAGGAGTGTACTGTATATGCGTATATTGTGTAGGTGTGTACTGTATATGCGTATATGCTGTAGGAGTGTACTGTATATGTGTATATTGTATAGGAGTATACTGTATATGTGTATATTGTATAGGAGTGTACTGTATATGCGTATATTGTGGAGGAGTGTACTGTATATGTGTATATTGTGTAGGAGTGTACTGTATATGTGTATATTGTGTAGGAGTGTACTGTATATGCGTATATTGTGTAGGAGTGTACTGTATATGCGTATATTGTGTAGGAGTGTACTGTATATGTGTATATTGTGTAGATGTGTACCGTATATGCGTGTGGAGGAGTGTACTGTATATGTGTATATTGTGGAGGAGTGTACTGTATATGCGTATATTGTATAGGAGTGTACTGTATATGTGTATATTGTGGAGTAGTGTACTGTATGTGTGTATATTGTGTAGAAGTGTACTGTATATGTGTATATTGTATAGGAGTATACTGTATATGTGTATATTGTGTAGGTGTGTACTGTATATGCGTATATTGTATAGGAGTGTACTGTATATGTGTATATTGTGGAGGAGTGTACTGTATATGTGTATATTGTGTAGGAGTGTACTGTATATGCGTATATTGTGTAGGAGTGTACTGTATATGTGTATATTGTGTAGGTGTGTACTGTATATGTGTATATTGTATAGGAGTGTACTGTATATGCGTATATTGTGTAGGTGTGTACTGTATATGCGTATATTGTGTAGGAGTGTACTGTATATGTGTATATTGTATAGGAGTGTACTGTATATGTGTATATTGTATAGGAGTGTACTGTATATGCGTATATTGTGTAGGAGTGTACTGTATATGCGTATATTGTGTAGGAGTGTACTGTATATGTGTATATTGTGTAGGAGTGTACTGTATATGTGTATATTGTGTAGGAGTGTACTGTATATGCGTATATTGTGTAGGTGTGTACTGTATATGCGTATATTGTGTAGGAGTGTACTGTATATGTGTATATTGTGTAGGAGTGTACTGTATATGTGTATATTGTGTAGGTGTGTACTGTATATGCGTATATTGTGTAGGAGTGTACTGTATATGTGTATATTGTGTAGGAGTGTACTGTATATGCGTATATTGTGTAGGAGTGTACTGTATATGCGTATATTGTGTAGGAGTGTACTGTATATGCGTATATTGTGTAGGTGTGTACTGTATATGCGTATATTGTATAGGAGTGTACTGTATATGCGTATATTGTGTAGGTGTGTACTGTATATGTGTATATTGTACTGTATATGCGTATATTGTATAGGAGTGTACTGTATATGCGTATATTGTGTAGGTGTGTACTGTATATGCGTATATTGTGTAGGAGTGTACTGTATATGTGTATATTGTATAGGAGTGTACTGTATATGTGTATATTGTGTAGGTGTGTACTGTATATGTGTATATTGTGGAAGGGGTGTACTGTATATGTGTATATTGTATAGGAGTGTACTGTATATGTGTATATTGTGTAGAAGTGTACTGTATATGTGTATATTGTGGAGGAGTGTACTGTATATGTGTATATTGTGTAGGTGTGTACTGTATATGTGTATATTGTGTAGGAGTGTACTGTATATGCGTATATTGTATAGGAGTGTACTGTATATGCGTATATTGTGTAGGAGTGTACTGTATATGTGTATATTGTGTAGAAGTGTACTGTATATGCGTATATTGTATATGTGTATATTGTGTAGGTGTGTACTGTATATGCGTATATTGTGTAGGAGTGTACTGTATATGTGTATATTGTATAGGAGTGTACTGTATATGTGTATATTGTGTAGGAGTGTACTGTATATGCGTATATTGTGTAGGAGTGTACTGTATATGCGTATATTGTATAGGAGTGTACTGTATATGCGTATATTGTGTAGGAGTGTACTGTATATGTGTATATTGTGTAGGTGTGTACTGTATATGCGTATATTGTGTAGCTGTGTACTGTATATGTGTATATTGTATAGGAGTGTACTGTATATATGTATATTGTGTAGGTGTATACTGTATATGTGTATATTGTGTAGGAGTGTACTGTATATGTGTATATAGGTGTGTACTGTATATGCGTATGTATATGTGTATATATGTATATTGTATAGGAGTGTACTGTATATGCGTATATTGTGTAGGAGTGTGTGTACTGTATATGTGTATATTGTGTAGTAGTGTACTGTATATGTGTATATTGTGTAGGAGTGTACTGTATATGTGTATATTGTGTAGGTGTGTACTGTATATGCGTATATTGTGTAGGAGTGTACTGTATATGCGTATATTGTGTAGGAGTGTACTGTATATGTGTATATTGTATAGGAGTGTACTGTATATGTGTATATTGTGTAGGTGTGTACTGTATATGTGTATATTGTGGAGGAGTGTACTGTATATGTGTATATTGTATAGGAGTATACTGTATATGTGTATATTGTGTAGGTGTGTACTGTATATGTGTATATTGTATAGGAGTGTACTGTATATGCGTATATTGTTGTGTAGGTGTGTACTGTATATGTGTATATTGTGTAGGTGTGTACTGTATATGTGTATATTGTGTAGGAGTGTACTGTATATGCGTATATTGTGTAGGAGTGTACTGTATATGCGTATATTGTGTAGGAGTGTACTGTATATGCGTATATTGTGTAGGAGTGTACTGTATATGTGTATATTGTATAGGAGTGTACTGTATATGTGTATATTGTGTAGGTGTGTACTGTATATGTGTATATTGTGTAGGAGTGTACTGTATATGTGTATATTGTGTAGGAGTGTACTGTATATGTGTATATTGTATAGGAGTGTACTGTATATGCGTATATTGTGTAGGTGTGTACTGTATATGTGTATATTGTGTAGGTGTGTACTGTATATGTGTATATTGTATAGGAGTGTACTGTATATGCGTATATTGTGTAGGTGTGTACTGTATATGTGTATATTGTGTAGGAGTGTACTGTATATGTGTATATTGTATAGGAGTGTACTGTATATGCGTATATTGTGTAGGAGTGTACTGTATATGTGTATATTGTGTAGGAGTGTACTGTATATGCGTATATTGTGTAGGTGTGTACTGTATATGCGTATATTGTGTAGGAGTGTACTGTATATGCGTATATTGTGTAGGAGTGTACTGTATATGCGTATATTGTGTAGGTGTGTACTATATATGCGTATATGCTGTAGGAGTGTACTGTATATGTGTATATTGTATAGGAGTATACTGTATATGTGTATATTTTGTGTATATTGTGTAGGAGTGTACTATTTGTGTATATTGTGTAGGAGTGTACTGTATATGCGTATATTGTGTAGGAGTGTACTGTATATGCGTATATTGTATAGCAGTGTACTGTATATGCGTATATTGTGTAGGAGTGTACTGTATATGTGTATATTGTTGTGTAGTACTGTATATGTGTAGTGTAGGAGTGTACTGTATATGCGTATATTGTGTAGGTGTGTACTGTATATGCGTATATTGTGTAGGGAGTGTACTGTACTGTATATGCTGTATATTGTGTAGGTAGTGTACTGTATATGTATATGTGTAGGTGTATATTGTATATTGTATAGAGTGTACTGTATGTACTTGTGTAGGTGTGTACTGTATATGTGTATATTGTATAGGAGTGTACTGTATATGCGTATATTGTGTAGGAGTGTACTGTATATGTGTATATTGTGTAGGTGTGTACTGTATATGCGTATATTGTGTAGGAGTGTACTGTATATGTGTATATTGTATAGGAGTGTACTGTATATGTGTATATTGTATAGGAGTGTACTGTATATGTGTAGGTGTATATGTGTATATTGTATGTACTGTATATGTGTATATTGTATAGGAGTGTACTGTATATGCGTATATTGTGTAGGTGTGTACTGTATATGCGTATATTGTATAGGAGTGTACTGTATATGTGTATATTGTATAGGAGTGTACTGTATATGTGTATATTGTGTAGGTGTGTACTGTATATGCATATATTGTATAGGAGTGTACTGTATATGTGTATATTGTGGAGGAGTGTACTGTATATGCGTATATTGTATAGGAGTGTACTGTATATGTGTATATTGTGGAGGAGTGTACTGTATGTGTGTATATTGTGGAGGAGTGTACTGTATATGTGTATATTGTATAGGAGTATACTGTATATGTGTATATTGTGGAGGAGTGTACTGTATATGTGTATATTGTATAGGAGTGTACTGTATATGTGTATATTGTGTAGGTGTGTACTGTATATGCGTATATTGTATAGGAGTGTACTGTATATGTGTATATTGTGTAGGTGTGTACTGTATATGCGTATATTGTGTAGGAGTGTACTGTATATGTGTATATTGTATAGGAGTGTACTGTATATGTGTATATTTTATTGGAGTGTACTGTATATGCGTATATTGTGTAGGTGTGTACTGTATATGTGTATATTGTATAGGAGTGTACTGTATAGAGTGTAGTATTGTATAGGAGTGTGTACTGTATATGTGTATATTGTGTAGGTGTGTACTGTATATGTGTATATTGTATAGGAGTGTACTGTATATGCGTATATTGTGTAGGTGTGTACTGTAAATGTGTATATTGTGTAGGTGTGTACTCTATATGCGTATATTGTGTAGTTGTGTACTGTATATGCGTATATTGTGTAGGTGTGTACTGTATATGCGTATATTGTATAGGAGTGTACTGTATATGCGTATATTGTATAGGAGTGTACTGTATATGCGTATATTGTGGAAGGGGTGTACTGTATATGTGTATATTGTGTAGGTGTGTACTGTATATGTGTATATTGTGGAGGAGTGTACTGTATATGCGTATATTGTGTAGGTGTGTACTGTATATGCGTATATTGTATAGGAGTGTACTGTATATTGTGTAGGTGTGTACTCTATATGCGTATATTGTGTAGTTGTGTACTGTATATGTGTATATTGTGTAGGAGTGTACTGTATATGCGTATATTGTATAGGAGTGTACTGTGTATGTGTATATTGTGTAGGAGTGTACTGTATATGCGTATATTGTGTAGCTGTGTACTGTATATGTGTATATTGTGTAGGTGTGTACTGTATATGCTTCTATTGTGTAGGAGTGTACTGTATATGCGTATATGGTTGTGTATTTGTGTACTGTATATGCGTAAATTGTGTAGGTGTGTACTGTATATGTGTATATTGTATAGGAGTGTACTGTATATGTGTATATTGTATAGGAGTGTACTCTATATGCGTATATTGTGTAGGTGTGTACTGTATATGTGTATATGTGTATATTGTATAGGAGTGTACTGTATATGTGTATATTGTATAGGAGTGTACTGTATATGTGTATATTGTGGAGGAGTGTACTGTATATGCGTATATTGTGTAGGTGTGTACTGTATATGCGTATATTGTGTAGGAGTGTACTGTATATGCGTATATTGTATAGGAGTGTACTGTATATGTGTATATTGTGTAGGAGTGTACTGTATATGTGTATATTGTATAGGAGTGTACTGTATATGCGTATATTGTGTAGGAGTGTACTGTATATGTGTATATTGTGTAGGTGTGTACTCTATATGTGTATATTGTATAGGAGTGTACTCTATATGCGTATATTGTGTAGGTGTGTACTGTATATTGTATAGGAGTGTACTGTATATGCGTATATTGTGTAGGAGTGTACTGTATATGCGTATATTGTGTAGGTGTGTACTGTATATGCGTATATTGTATAGGAGTGTACTGTATATGTGTATATTGTGTAGAAGTGTACTGTATATGCGTATATTGTATAGGAGTGTACTGTATATGCGTATATTGTGTAGGAGTGTACTGTATATGCGTATATTGTGTAGGTGTGTACTGTATATGTGTATATTGTGTAGGTGTGTACTGTATATGTGTATATTGTGTAGGAGTGTACTGTATATGCGTATATTGTGTAGGAGTGTACTGTATATGCGTATATTGTGTAGGAGTGTACTGTATATGTGTATATTGTGTAGGAGTGTACTGTATATGCGTATATTGTGTAGGTGTGTACTGTATATGCGTATATTGTGTAGGTGTGTATGTGTATATTGTGTAGGAGTGTACTGTATATGCGTATATTGTGTAGGTGTGTACTGTATATGTGTATATTGTGTAGGTGTGTACTGTATATGCGTATATTGTGTAGGTGTGTACTGTATATGTGTATATTGTATAGGAGTGTACTGTATATGTGTATATTGTATAGGAGTGTACTCTATATGCGTATATTGTGTAGGTGTGTACTGTATATGTGTATATTGTGTAGGTGTGTACTGTATATGTGTATATTGTGTAGGAGTGTACTGTATATGTGTATATTGTATGGGAGTGTACTGTGTGTATATTGGTATATGTGTATATTGTGTAGGAGTGTACTGTATATGCGTATATTGTGTAGGAGTGTACTGTATATGCGTATATTGTATAGGAGTGTACTGTATATGTGTATATTGTGTAGGAGTGTACTGTATATGTGTATATTGTATAGGAGTGTACTGTATATGTGTATATTGTGTAGGAGTGTACTGTATATGCGTATATTGTATAGGAGTGTACTGTATATGTGTATATTGTATAGGAGTGTACTCTATATGCGTATATTGTGTAGGTGTGTACTGTATATGCGTCTATTGTGTAGGAGTGTACTGTATATGCGTATGTTGTGTATTTGTGTACTGTATATGTGTATATTGTATAGGAGTGTACTGTATATGTGTGTGTAGGAGTGTACTGTATATGCGTATATGCTGTAGGAGTGTACTGTATATGAGTATATTGTGGAGGTAGTGTATATGTATATGTTGCTGTATATTATTGTGTAGGAGTGTACTGTATATGTGTATATTGTGGAGGAGTGTACTGTATATGTGTATATGTGTATATTGTGTAGGAGGAGTGTACTGTATATGCGTTTATTGTGTATATTGTATAGGAGTGTACTGTATATATGTGTATATTGTATAGGAGTGTACTGTATATGTGTATATTGTGTAGGTGTGTACTGTATATGTGTATATTGTGTAGGAGTGTACTGTATATGTGTATATTGTATAGGAGTGTACTGTATATGTGTATATTGTGTAGGTGTGTACTGTATATGTGTATATTGTATAGGAGTGTACTGTATATGTGTATATTGTGTAGGAGTGTACTGTATATGTGTATATTGTGTAGGAGTGTACTGTATATGTGTATATTGTGTAGGTGTGTACTGTATATGCGTATATTGTGTAGGAGTGTACTGTATATGTGTATATTGTGTAGGAGTGTACTGTATATGTGTATATTGTATAGGAGTGTACTGTATATGTGTATATTGTGTAGGTGTGTACTGTATATGTGTATATTGTGTAGGAGTGTACTGTATATGCGTATATTGTGTAGGTGTGTACTGTATATGCGTATATTGTGTAGGAGTGTACTGTATATGTGTATATTGTGTAGGTGTGTACTGTATATGTGTATATTGTATAGGAGTGTACTCTATATGCGTATATTGTGTAGGTGTGTACTGTATATTGTGTAGGAGTGTACTGTATATGCGTATATTGTGTAGGTGTGTACTGTATATGCGTATATTGTGTAGGAGTGTACTGTATATGTGTATATTGTATAGGAGTGTACTGTATATGCGTATATTGTGTAGGAGTGTACTGTATATGCGTATATTGTGTAGGAGTGTACTGTATATGCGTATATTGTGTAGGTGTGTACTGTATATGCGTATATTGTATAGGAGTGTACTGTATATGCGTATATTGTGTAGGTGTGTACTGTATATGTGTATATTGTGTAGGTGTGTACTGTATATGTGTATATTGTGTAGGTGTGTACTGTATATGTGTATATTGTATAGGAGTGTACTGTATATGCGTATATTGTGTAGGAGTGTACTGTATATGCGTATATTGTGTAGGAGTGTACTGTATATGTGTATATTGTGTAGGAGTGTACTGTATATGTGTATATTGTGTAGGAGTGTACTGTATATGCGTATATTGTATAGGAGTGTACTGTATATGCGTATATTGTGTAGGTGTGTACTATATATGCGTATATGCTGTAGGAGTGTACTGTATATGTGTATATTGTATAGGAGTATACTGTATATGTGTATATTGTGTAGGTGTGTACTGTATATGTGTATATTGTATAGGAGTGTACTGTATATGTGTATATTGTATGGGAGTGTACTGTATATGCGTATATTGTGTAGGAGTGTACTGTATATGTGTATATTGTGTAGAAGTGTACTGTATATGCGTATATTGTGTAGGTGTGTACTATATATGCGTATATGCTGTAGGAGTGTACTGTATATGTGTATATTGTATAGGAGTGTACTGTATATGCGTATATTGTGTAGGAGTGTACTGTATATGTGTATATTGTATAGGAGTGTACTGTATATGTGTATTGTATAGGAGTGTATATGTGTATATTGTGTAGGGAGTGTACTGTATATGTGTATATTGTGTAGGAGTGTACTGTATATGCGTTTATTGTGTAGGTGTGTACTGTATATATGTGTAGGTGTGTATTGTATAGGAGTGTGTACTGTATATGCGTATATTGTGTAGGAGTGTACTGTATATGTGTATATTGTGTAGGAGTGTACTGTATATGCGTATATTGTGTAGGTGTGTACTGTATATGCGTATATTGTGTAGGAGTGTACTGTATATGCGTATATTGTGTAGGAGTGTACTGTATATGTGTATATTGTGTAGGAGTGTACTGTATATGCGTCTATTGTGTAGGAGTGTACTGTATATGCGTATGTTGTGTATTTGTGTACTGTATATGTGTATATTGTATAGGAGTGTACTGTATATGTGTATATTGTATAGGAGTGTACTCTATATGCGTATATTGTGTAGGTGTGTACTG
>JAMWET010003407.1:0-43578 GCA_024036415.1 Prochilodus magdalenae | reverse complement strand
ATGTATTGTTGTTTAAAATCATTTAATCCTAAAAAATAAAAAATGGGTCTTTCCAGGTCGGCTCAGTTGGGGCCTGACACATGTCACAGATTTCAAAGTAAACGTTCGGTTTAATTCTTGTAGCCAGACAAAAGTTCAAAATACTCAATGGTAGATATAAAATAATGTTTACAGATTACAATTCATTAAAGTAATATTTAGGATAATATATTTATATTTATGAATTTCTACAGGTTAATTTAATAAAACAGTGTATTTTTTTATCTCTCAGCTTTGTGTTTTAATCTTCACTATCAGTTTTCAGCTTTTACATTTTCCTCAAGTAAATCTCTGTATACAACTTTTGAAGCTTCACCAGCAGTTTAAACTTATAGAACTTTTTAAACTATTAAACCAGCTCTTTACATTAAAACACAAAAATCCCAGTATTTGACAATATATTATTAAATTAATAAAACACAATTGAAAATTATAATCAGAAAAACAAGTTGACAATGCTCCAGTATGTCTCTTAGTGGCCAAAATTGTTCCGGGAAAAGTTTGAAAATAAAATTATTCCCATTTGAGAAAATATTTAATCAAAGAAATCTCTTCAATGCATTTCATTTTAAACACTCAATATGGCTTGAAATGTTGCACCCCAAAATATTAACTGGTGCAATTTACAAGAAATTACATTTAATATAAAAAAAACTATATTCAGACAGAATTAAACAAAAAAAAAAGAAATAAGATTTAATGCCTTGACATGAAATGACACCCTACAAGTTGACTTCATAGACAATTTTATCTTTCGCCTTCTTTTCATAAGCCGTTCAAATTTTAGCTTTAGTCCATTCATTCTATTAGCAGTTAGCATTGATACTTAGGAGAATTTAGAATCTCATGGGCCAAATTTAAAAATTCATAACTAAAATATTTGGAGTTCTGAGATCTAACCTGTACTGAGATTACTGTATTGTAAGTTTGTTTGTTTACCTTGTAGTCGTCGCTGGTAGCAGCCTCTGCAGTTCCAAAGGTGACCCTGTTGGCCCAGTTTCCATCTCCATCAGGAAGGTTGGGGTTATTGCCCTGCTGGCTAGACCAGCGATCACCTACAGTGCACTTCCCATACATGTTGTTCTCATGCACACTGGCCACCAGCGTCCAGCCTCCTCCAGCAGTGGTCATATCGCAGTAGGTCTGGTAGACCACCCCGCTGGGAGTAGTCAGGTAGTACAGACCATCTGGAAGAAAGTTAATCTTAATTTAATGGATTATGTTTGTGTTTAAAATACAACAAAATAATTAGTAAAAATATTTTTATCATGAGTAAAAGTATTGCAGTTATTCATTCTGTGTTTTTGTATTTTCAAATTTTTAACCAGTTTAAATAAATTATTTACATTGTGGGTAGTTTTTATAATAAATATTTGTTTATTATTTATATGAAAATGGAATTTGACCATTCCATGCCAATTCAGCATCCATGAATTATTCTTTATAGTGATAATTTCATAACTGGTGCTAATAAGGTTTAGTATTCCCAGTAGAATTTTCTAGTTACCTAGAACTGTAAATAACTCTAGAACGTCTTTTACTAATAAAAGCAATCTATACTAAATCTGAATCTAATAATCAGGTGGTTCTGGAACCTACCTTCCTTGGTTCTGTACCTCTCCATCAGTTCTCTGCAGCTCCTCGGACTGTAATATTGCATTTCTGTGTAAAACACAAGTGCAGTTTTATCTTATTTAACGTATTGCTGTTTAACTCTGAACATTCAATAACACTATAACTAATTTTTAATGGCATATGAGCTTTCCCAACCATGTACACGGGCTACTGTCACATAAACGCACAGCTGTCTACAAAAGCTCAGACGCTCTATGATAAATAAGTTTCACATCCTCTACAAAGACAAATT
This sequence comes from Prochilodus magdalenae, assembly GCA_024036415.1. NCBI lineage: Eukaryota > Metazoa > Chordata > Actinopteri > Characiformes > Prochilodontidae > Prochilodus > Prochilodus magdalenae. The sequence continues at coordinate 41,672 of JAMWET010003407.1, read as the reverse complement.
ACTGCAAACTTAACCCACGATTACTGTTTCACTTTTTAACACACTGGAGAAAAACAAAACATGAACTTAATGATGCTCTGTAATACCCTTAGTAAATTGTGTGCACTACAACTTAATTTTAACTGTAATTTTAACTTTTTTGTTTTATTTTCAGGTTGAAAATCACCAGCAGTGTGTAACTTGGCGCGGTGTGGTGTTAATAATTTTGCTCATGACTGTTTACATACATTATAAGAAGACGAGTTAAAACAGCAGTGTAGTCCTACCTCTCTCAGATCCAGAGAGCTCTATGGAGGAAAACGTCACAAGCAAAATGATCCACTGCATCATCTGTTGGGGGACATCAGACATACTGATTAACCCTGTGGTCCACAAAGATCAAAGAGCTGTTCATTTACCTATACCTTACCATACTTACTATACACTCACTGAGCAATTCATCAGGTCCACCTCCACCTCTTATGTGGTCTGATGCTGAACTACTGCCCATCCTGTGTAGTCTGTTACTAAGCTACTGCCCATCCTGTGTGGTCTGATGCAGAAATACTGCCCATCCTGTGTGGTCTGATACTAAAGTCCTGCCCATCCTGTGTGGTCTGATGCAGAACTACTGCCCATCCTGTGTGGTCTGATGCTAAACTACTGCCCATCCTGTGTGGTCTGATGCTGAACCACTGCCCATCCTGTGTGGTCTGTTGCTGAACTACTGCCCATCCTGTGTGGTCTGATACTGAACTACTGCCCATCCTGTGCGGTCTGATGCTGAACTCCTGCCCATCCTGTGTGGCCTGATGCAGAACTACTGCCCATCCTGTGCGGTCTGATGCTGAACTACTGCCCATCCTGTGTCGCCTGATGCTGAACTACTGCCCATCCTGTGTGGTCTGATGCTGAACTACTGCCCATCCTGTGTGGTCTGATGCTGAACTACTGCCCATCCTGTGTGGTCTGATACTGAACTACTGCCCATATGTAATTTTAGGTATATTTCTATTATATAGATATTATAGATATGCCATTTGACTCTACCGGTTATCAGTTATTCGATATTCAGTGCTGTATATACATGTAATATCTGATCTTCTGTTGTTTGTGCTTGTAGGATGGTTCCCCTTTTGAGTCTTGGTTCCTCTCGAGTGCTCTTCCTCTTGCTCTGAGGAAGTTTCTCCTTGCCTGGCTCACTGGAGACCCAGATTCCCTGTAAAGCTGCTTCATGACAGCATCTGTTGTAAAGGTGCATGTAAATAAACCCTGGCTTGACTGTGGGTGGCGTCCCGGTGTCAGCGCCCCGGTGTCAGCGTCCTGTGCCCACTGATGAAGGCCTAGAGGATGACCAACACTGCACTGTGCAGCAGCAGATGAGCTATCGTCTCTGACTGTCCATCTACAAGGTAGGACCATCTAATAGAGTGGACAGTGAGTGTCCTCTGTTATTAACAGTCGTGTTAAAGTTATGAGCTGCACAGCCTCGTTATTTACTCGTACAGTGGAGTGAAATGACATTCCTCCAGGGACAAGGTGCAACGTGGAACACGAGTACAAAGTGCAAAACAAAAAATTAAAACTGAAAACAATAAATACGATAAATTAAACCGACACCAGACACCGTAAACAGACAGGACAGTGCAGGACCGACACATTAATACCAATACAAGCCAATATGAGCTTTTCCTACTGAGTATTTTATTATAGCTGGTATATGTTGATATACACTTTCAGTCAGTGTTAGCTAAAGCTAGCGTAGCAGCAGCCTATCCTTCAAACTCAACTACAGCAGAAGTTCCTCTACAGCTAAAGCCAGTTTAAAGACTCGACTGTGCTCAGTAAACCAGATTAAATTCTGATTTCTTTATTAAATTATGTTCAGAGTCTGTTATTTCTATGGTTCATTAACGGTTAGGTCTATCATCTTCACATCTGGACAGCCAGCGGTGTTTATATATGCAGGCTCTTCTGATAAACTCATAGAGAAGGAAACGTCAGGAAAGCTGTTTCCGTGGAAACTTACTCCGTACGGTGGTCTTCTGTTGGCGGAGACTCGGTCACTGAAGTTTAACGAAGGAGCGAGGTTGTCTGGACGGTGCAGCTCTCCTGAGATGTTGAAGGTCCTCCAGTTCCCCACATGTGTACGGAGGAAGGGTGAAGCCGTGTGCTGGGGTCAGTACTGTGGGGGAGGAGAGGAGGAAATCCTGAACCGCTAGTGACGCTCCTAATGATCCCTCAGTGTTCTCCCTTTTTTGGTGAGCGCTTCATGAATATTTAGATGAGCTCTCCTCTGATTGACTGGTTTACAGCAAGACCCCGCCCCTAATGATCACACAGAAGCACCATGTGGAAACAGACTAAATAAGATGAGCCTCTGTGTAAATAAGCTCCGCCCTCATACTATTTAGTTATGCTAGTTACTTGGAGCTAATGCTAGTAGCTAGCGTTCCCTGTACTAGCTACTGGCTCCATCTGGACACCAACACACAGTAGATTAAAGCTGATCCTCACTATGGAGCTCTCAGTTTAAGATGATCTGCTCCAACCGCCACACACGGATACAATCACACAGCATGGCTGCTACTTACAGGCTGCTGTTGGGGTGGTGGTGCTAATAAAGCTGCTCCTCTCCTCAGTCTCTTCAGGGTCAGACGCTGAGCGGAGCTGCTCCATATGGTCCAGAGAGGTTTGGGAATCTGTCCGGAGTGGAATGTGCAGACTGCAGGATTAAAGGTGTTCCGGGATCCTGTTAAAGATGTGGGAGCTGGAGTTCCTGTTCTCCAGCTGGTTTGGGAATTCTCTGTTCCACCTTAAATGGTGACCTAGTTATATTCTAGCACCTGTACAAGCTGCAGTGTTTAAGGTGGAACGGAACATTAGATTAAGGAGCTGGTGAACAGGAAGAACTCCAGCCTGGATTAAAAATCAACATCCACCATGTACCGCTGACAGTTGGGTTCTTTGGGAAAGGGAAGGGGAACGGATTCCCCTTCCCAGCTTGGAACGCCGGAGTTCTCCACATAGTCCACCATGTTGGATCTGTAGTTCCGTAGTGGTTTTATGTAAATGTTGGGGGTGTGAATATTAATGAGTCTGTTCCATGAAAATTTAGGATTAGAAAAATTGCCCAGTTTTCCCGTCCTCTTTTGAAAATGCAGAATTTGGATTTGATGGAGGAACCGCAGCTGGAATCTGATTTCAACTAAGAATGGAAACATGTTGGTCTTTCAGAATTCCAGCAGCCGTCTCCTCAGTTCCCAGAGTCCTGTTAATAGTAGAGCTGATCACAGAGCTTCACTGAAACGAGCTCCTGCTATATTCATGTTGTTCAATTGAACATAGGGTTTAAATGATCTGGACATCACGGCATTCCGATTATATTCACATTTTCCAGGACATCCAGACTTCCTCAGGAAGGGGGGCTGTATAAAGACACATTTTGGAAAAACTATTAAGATTGTGCAGTTGTGTATACAATCAGTAAACATGTGTCTCACATGACAAAGTAATTGATATTTCATTTTTCATCGCTGTCCAAAGAAAAACTCCAAAAACAGTATCTCCAAAATGGCAACTTTACAGGAGAGGCCAAAAACCTCATTCAATTTTAATGTAAGTCAATGGAACCAGACATCCTTCTGAGCACTTCTGGGCCATTTCAGTTGGTCCCTTCATCATGCAAATCGCACAAAGCATAAACAGTAGCGGCTGTTTTCAAATAATGCATAAAAGTCAAAATGGACAAAAATGGAGATACATGTTTTTCATTGGACGGCGACGTTTAAATTTTTAGAGTTAAATTAATATTTAATACGTTTTTTTGTAAACGACGCACAAATTTCCTTCTTCCAACTGAAAACGAGTGGAGGCAGATTACTTCCAAATGAGGACGTCTCCTTTGTCCCTCATTAGTTATTTTGGGGAACTCAGCTGACACGGAGACCTGCTGTGGGAGGTCTGTACGTGGTCTGTGGGCGGGTGTTACTGCAGTGCTCAGCAGTTTGTGTGGGGCTGTTTGTTAGTTGGGTTAAACTCAGCAGGTTTCGGTTCTGGTTTGTTCTCCCAATCAGAGACTCGGTTCCTAGTGGGAGTAATCTTCATGTGCCCCCTACTCCCAGTCTGTTGTCTGTTTAGTGGTTTTATGACCTGTAAAATAATTAGTAGATAGTAAATACATATCCTCCGGCTGTTTAGGTTAATGGGCCTTTTCGTTCACAGGAGATAATTTAATACTAACCTATATATAATGTATAGGGGGAAGTGTGTGTAGAAGTGTGTAGGGGAAAGTGTTTAGATAAAAACGTGTAGGGGAAAGTGGGGAAGTGTGTAGACGTGTGGGGAATGTGTGTGTGTAGAAGTGTGGGGGGAATGTGTGTGTAGACGTGTGTGTAGATGTGTGTAGAAGAAAGTGTGTGTAGACGTGAGTGTGTGTGTGTAGGAGTGTGTGGGGGAATGTGGGTGTGTGCGGGAATTGGTGTGTGTGTAGAAGTGTGTGGGGGGAATGTGTGTGTAGACATGTGGGAGAATATGTGTGTAGACTAAAGTGTTCAGATGAAAGAGTGTAGAAGTGTGTGTAGACGTATGTAGAAGAAAGTGTGTATGTAGAAGTGTGTGGTGGAGTGTGGGTGTTTGTGGGGGAGTGTGTGTGTGTATAGAAGTGTGTGGTGGAGTGTGGGTGTTTGTGGGGGAGTGTGTATGTGTGTGTGTGTGTGTGTGTGTGTGTAGAACTGTGTGGGGGAAAGTGTGTATAGAAGTGTTTAGAAGAAAAGGTGTAGAAGTGTGTGGAAGTGTGTAGACCAAAGGGTATGGAAGCGCAGTTCTGTTCCCCAACAGAACTAAGGAAGTACAAATGAAGACCAAGCTGACATGGGCCTCTGTAGTCGGTTCTGCTGGTGAGGTGTGTGGGTGGGTGTACTGCGGTGTTCAGCAGTTTGTGCGGTGCAGTGTGTTGTTTGTGCAGCAGGTTTCTGTTTTTTTTTTTTTTTTTTTCAGTTCTTCATAGGAACATCGCCTCTCACTCACCCTAGTGTTCACTAACTAACACAGACCACTGAACATGAGGTACTCATGTTCATCCCACGGACTGAAACACCTGACTCTAATTTCACCTTCAGATTATCTGATAATCCCACTGGTTCACTTTTACCCTCGTTCACTTTTTACCTTATCTCATATAAAATTCCTAAACTTTTAAGCAAAACATTATTTTAAGAATTTGACTTATGACTTTACTTTTTACTTTTTATTAAACCTACTAATTCAAAATAGTGACTTTCCTAAAAATGACTGACAGATTTTGTCAGATTAAAGATTAATTAACTTATTTAATTAAAATTTGTAACATTTTTACACTTCAAAACATCATGGAATTTCACAACTGTGGAAGAATGTGAAGACGACTTTTTGGCTGAGTCTGGTCTAAGTGGGCCAGTTCCCAAAAACAGCTTATGATTTTATTTCCCATCTGGAACAGCTGAGTGTTTCACATCGTCAGCAGCTGATTGGCTAAACCAACATCTCCACTGAAAGTGCAGCTGATTGGATACAGATTTAACCTCCCTGGGATAAAAGGGTCCGTACAGCTGCTTATAGTTCTGGCACCATTCAACCAACTGGACTCTTCAAGATCACCCACCGTGTGCTGGAGGACCACGCCTGTTTCTAAAGGTAGAATATATAAACTTAATCTCAGTGTATATACCACAGTACCTACATTTAGAGTTATACACTCGGCCTAATGAGAAACTGTAGAACAGACTCAGTCTATACCACAGTACCTACATTTAGAGCTTAGAGTTATACACTCCACCTAATGGGACACTGTAGAACAGACTCAGTATATACCACAGTACCTACATTTAGAGCTTAGAGTTATACAATCGACCTAATGGAACACTGTAGAACAGACTCAGTCTATACAACAGTACCTACATTTAGAGCTTAGAGTTATACACTCCACCTAATGAGAAACTGTAGAACAGACTTAGTCTATACCACAGTACCTACATTTAGAGCTTAGAGTTATACACTCCAGCTAATGAGAAACTGTAGAACAGACTCAGTCTATACCACAGTACCTACATTTAGAGCTTAGAGTTATACACTCCACCTAATGAGAAACTGTAGAACAGACTCAGTCTATACCACAGTACCTACATTTAGAGCTTAGAGTTATACACTCCACCTAATGAGACACTGTAGAACAGACTCAGTCTATACCACAGTACCTACATTTAGAGCTTAGAGTTATACACTCCACCTAATGAGACACTGTAGAACAGACTCAGTCTATACCACAGTACCTACATTTAGAGCTTAGAGTTATACACTCCACCTAATGAGACACTGTAGAACAGACTCAGTCTATACCACAGTACCTACATTTAGAGCTTAGCGTTATACACTCCACCTAATGAGGAACTGTAGAACAGACTCAGTCTATACCACAGTACCTACATTTAGAGCTTAGAGTTATACACTCGACCTAATGAGGAACTGTAGAACAGACTCAGTCTATACCACAGTGCCTACATTTAAGGCTTAGAGTTATACACTCGACCTAATGGGACACTGTAGAACAGACTCAGTCTATACCACAGTACCTACATTTAGAGCTTAGAGTTATACACTCACCCTAATGAGAAACTGTAGAACAGACTCAGTCTATACGACAGTACCTACATTTAGAGCTTAGAGTTATACACTCGACCTAATGGGACACTGTAGAACAGACTCAGTCTATACCACAGTACCTACATTTAGAGCTTAGAGTTATACACTCGACCTAATGGGACACTGTAGAACAGACTCAGTCTATACCACAGTACCTACATTTAGAGCTTAGAGTTATACACTCGACCTAATGGGACACTGTAGAACAGACTCAGTCTATACCACAGTACCTACATTTAGAGCTTAGAGTTATACACTCCACCTAATGAGGAACTGTAGAACAGACTCAGTCTATACCACAGTACCTACATTTAGAGCTTAGAGTTATACACTCGACCTAACGAGAAACTGTAGAACAGACTCAGTCTATACCCCAGTGCCTACATTTAGAGCTTCGAGTTATACACTCGACCCTAATGGGGACACTGTAGAACAGACTCAGTCTATACCACAGTACCTACATTTTAGAGCTTCTCATTAGGTTCCCAGCAGTACTTTACATATGATACATCTAAGCGTCTAAAACTATAATTACCAAAATAATTAAACATGGTGCTAAAATATATAAAGTGCAGAACTGGAAAGAGGGGAAGACAGAACAAAATTTAATATACATATATGTGCCATTGCCTAAACATTTATTTTTATATATTTAAATATCAGAAATGTCTATAAAAACTGTAAAATTCTAAAACAGACAATAGACAGTATATATGTGAGGTAGCAGTTAGTTATTGCACATTCCTTGGATAACTTAGTCTGATGTTAATTATTGCACATCAAGAGTTTGTTTGTTTTTTTGGGGTTTTTTTTATAGAAGAATATACACTGCACACACTCAAATAGTGCAGTGAGTGACTAAATAGAACAGAGCTGGAAATGGAGCACTGGACTGGAACAGTATACAGTGCTCTATTGGAGGCAGGTGCTAGTCAAGTGTTGAGGAGGTTTTTAGTTCACTTCTTCTGAGCTCAGTGGTTTTCTCTGTAGAGGATGTCTTGAGTTCCATAATTAACCAATAATTGCTTATCTGTCCATAACTAAGTAGTACTCTTTGGCTGAAAAGAGGGTTCCTCTGTAATTGTTGAGGAAGTTGGTTTTGCGTGGTAACCTATGAACGAAGATCGGCTCCAGCGTTCCAGCTGTACATTATTAGGAAGTGCCACACCAACACATCCTGTGCCGGGATGCTGTAGCCAAAACTATTTCAGCAAACCTCTATACACATCATCAAACATTTCCCTTACTAAACTGAAGTCTGAATATGAATTTTGATTTTTAAAATGAGTTTCATTTTAAACTGACTTTAAAAGATTGTAATTAAATTTGTATTTTTTCTTTTGAATTATATCTTTTGCATTTTCCTGGAAAAATCATTTTTCTATAAGTAAGTGGGATAATTTCAGGTCAAACTTGGCTGGGGTCTGACAGATTATGCCATAGGCTTATGCTCCCACTATGACTGGAACGCTGCAGGGAAAATAGGCCATAGGATAAAGATGTTTTTCTATTTAAGTCACATATCCACATGGTACTGTGGTCAAAACAGATTTGACATTTTCAAGATTTGCAGGTGCTAAATCACATCTCACTTTGAGTTTAGTTGATTACTCAGTGGGAGACCTAAAATACCTTATTATAAATTTGACACCAAGAAAAAAAATATTGTTGTAATATTTTTCATGTTTATAATTTCCTACAACAGGTTCATCTTTTATCTTTCAGCTTTATAGGTCCAATTTCGCTCTTACTTTTCAACATTTGGCTCCATTTTGTGTACTGTATTTGTGAATGCCTGACTTCTGCACCCAACATTTGAAGCTACATCAACAGTTCAAAGTTGTGTCTAAAATATCAAAAACTAAAAAAAAAAAAAAAAAAAAAATTTTTATACAAAAACGAGATAAAAACTGGGTGAATTTATTAGCGTTGTATAAAGCTAAAAAGCGCGATAAAAAACAAAACTATTATAGGTAGTATATAATTATAAGTAGTAGTATATACTCTTACAGTATATTATAAGAGTTCTGGTCTATGAATTAAATTAATAATAGATTTTTAGTTGTGAAGCTGTTTTAAACACTTGATGTGGCTTGGAACGTTGTACACAAAAATATTAATTGCTGCAATTTAGAAGAATATTGAGCAAAAACAAGGAATTTGAGAAAAAAAATATTTTTTAAACACCTTAATATAAAATGACATTCACCAAATTAACATCAACATTTAGGACTAAAATTTGGAGTCACAATTGCACAAGTTTGAAATATTCTTTTAAACAGTTAATTTTTGTATTGTTTATTGATAATGTCCATTCACTAATTTTTTCACATTTACCGAAAAGCAACGTAGGTGTGATATTTTAATATAGTCAATCTATTTTAATTTAATTTCATATTTAAATTCATGAGAAGAAGCCAAAAAACGATAAGTGGAAAAACCAGCGATGCCACCTTTCGACGCCGTCCTGTTATCCCCTCTCTTAAAAATAGGGACCACTGTACTGAGTACTGTTTTTTCAAAGTCCATGCAACATTGCATAGGCGTTTTCAGCCATGACAGCCCCCAACATCCAGAGCGTACCTCATTTATCTTTTTCCGGGTGAAGCTCACCCATCCCCTGGTGACTTGCCACCAAGGAGCCTGCCAACTCCCTCAGTGACCTCCGCCAGGGAAAATGGTAGCTGATATCTCAGGAACCTCTGGCCCTGATTCCTATAAGGATTTCATGTCTCTCAGGTTTAGGAGCTTCTCAAAGTGACCCCTCCCTTATATTATATATTCTGATCCAACTCCCCTCTCTTAACTTAAGAGTCCAGAACATATGGTCTCTAGTCAGATGAAACAACAACAAAGTCAGCCATTGCCCCAAGGAGCTCAGGTGTCTATGACTAGCACAGAAGGCCAATAGGAATTGGCCATGTAGGTTTAGATCGAGCAGGACGTGAAGTCGACTTCAACCAACTGATAAAAGAGTGAAAGTGAATGTTACTCCCCCAGCAGAACTATTGAAGGTCAGATGAAGGCTCAGCAGTTTGTGTAGTGCTGTTCACGTGTTGTTTGTTTTATTACTCAGCGGGTTTCTGTTCTGTTTGTTTACTTTTCTTTTCCAGAACCGAGATTCAGTTCTACGTGGGAACCAGACATCCCTTCACAGCGGAGTGGAAAGTAGGGGTGGCGAGGGGGCTGCAGTCACCACCCTCCTGATTTCAGGATTTTGCTTTATAATAAAGTTAATATATAGTCTAAGTTAATAAAGTTAATAAAGTTCAGAGTAATGTTGAAGATGATAAAGACGGTTTTCTAATGTAATTAGGTGTTTCCCTGTATCTGCAGTAGAACTGTACCAACGCTATTTATCGTCTTATTTTTTAATATTAAATATTAAATATTAAAACAATAAGACGATAAATAGCGTTGGTACAGTTCTACTGCAGATACAGGAAACACCTAATTACATTAGAACCGTCTTTATCATCTTCAACATTACTCTGAACTTTATTAACTTTATTAACTTAGACTATATATTAACTTTATTATAAAGCAAAATCCTGAAATCAGGAGGGTGGTGACTGCAGCCCCCTCGCCACCCCTACTTTCCACTCCGCTGTGAAGGGATGTCTGGTTCCCACGTAGAACTGAATCTCGGTTCTGGAAAAGAAAAGTAAACAAACAGAACAGAAACCCGCTGAGTAATAAAACAAACAACACGTGAACAGCACTACACAAACTGCTGAGCCTTCATCTGACCTTCAATAGTTCTGCTGGGGGAGTAACATTCACTTTCACTCTTTATCAGTTGGTTGAAGTCGACTTCACGTCCTGCTCGATCTAAACCTACATGGCCAATTCCTATTGGCCTTCTGTGCTAGTCATAGACACCTGAGCTCCTTGGGGCAATGGCTGACTTTGTTGTTGTTTCATCTGACTAGAGACCATATGTTCTGGACTCTTAAGTTAAGAGAGGGGAGTTGGATCAGAATATATAATATAAGGGAGGGGTCACTTTGAGAAGCTCCTAAACCTGAGAGACATGAAATCCTTATAGGAATCAGGGCCAGAGGTTCCTGAGATATCAGCTACCATTTTCCCTGGCGGAGGTCACTGAGGGAGTTGGCAGGCTCCTTGGTGGCAAGTCACCAGGGATGGGTGAGCTTCACCCGGAAAGATAAATGAGGTACGCTCTGGATGTTGGGGGGCTGTCATGGCTGAAACGCCTATGCAATGTTGCATGGACTTTGAAAACAGTACTCAGTACAGTGGTCCCTATTTTTAAGAGAGGGGATAACAGGACGGCGTCGAAAGGTGGCATCGCTGGTTTTTCCACTTATCTTTTTGGCTTCTTCTCATGAAATTTAAATATGAAATTAAATTAAAATAGATTGACTATATTAAAATATCACACCTACGTTGCTTTTCGGTAAATGTGAAAAAATTAGTGAATGGACATTATCAATAAACAATACAAAAATTAACTGTTTAAAAGAATATTTCAAACTTGTGCAATTGTGACTCCAAATTTTAGTCCTAAATGTTGATGTTAATTTGGTGAATGTCATTTTATATTAAGGTGTTTAAAAAATATTTTTTTTCTCAAATTCCTTGTTTTTGCTCAATATTCTTCTAAATTGCAGCAATTAATATTTTTGTGTACAACGTTCCAAGCCACATCAAGTGTTTAAAACAGCTTCACAACTAAAAATCTATTATTAATTTAATTCATAGACCAGAACTCTTATAATATACTGTAAGAGTATATACTACTACTTATAATTATATACTACCTATAATAGTTTGTTTTATCGCGCTTATTAGCTTAATACTACGCTAAGACATTCAGCCAGAGTATATCTCGTTTTTGGAGAAAAAATAGTTTTTTTTTTTTTTTTTTAGTTTTTGATATTTTAGACACAACTTTGAACTGTTGATGTAGCTTCAAATGTTGGGTGCAGAAGTCAGGCATTCACAAATACAGTACACAAAATGGAGCCAAATGTTGAAAAGTAAGAGCGAAATTGGACCTATAAAGCTGAAAGATAAAAGATGAACCTGTTGTAGGAAATTATAAACATGAAAAATATTACAACAATATTTTTTTTCTTGGTGTCAAATTTATAATAAGGTATTTTAGGTCTCCCACTGAGTAATCAACTAAACTCAAAGTGAGATGTGATTTAGCACCTGCAAATCTGAAAATGTCAAATCTGTTTTGACCACAGTACCATGTGGATATGTGACTTAAATAGAACATCTTTATCCTATGGCCTTTTTCCCTGCAGCGTTCCAGTCATAGTGGGAGCATAAGCCTATGGCATAATCTGTCAGACCCCAGCCAAGTTGACCTGAAATTATCCCACTTACTTATAAAAATGATTTTCCAGGAAAATGCAAAAGATATAATTCAAAAGAAAAATACAAATTTAATTACAATCTTTTAAAGTCAGTTTAAAATGAAACTCATTTAAAATCAAATTCATATTCAGACTTCAGTTTAGTAAGGGAAATGTTTGATGATGTGTATAGAGGTTTGCTGAAATAGTTTTGGCTACAGCATCCCGGCACAGGATGTGTTGGTGTGGCACATTCCTAATAATGTACAGCTGGAACGCTGGAGCCGATCTTCGTTCATAGGTTACCACAGCAAAACCAACTTCCTCAACAATTACAGAGGAACCCTCTTTTCAGCCAAAGAGTACTACTTAGTTATGGACAGATAAGCAATTATTGGTTAATTATGGAACTCAAGACATCCTCTACAGAGAAAACCACTGAGCTCAGAAGAAGTGAACTAAAAACCTCCTCAACACTTGACTAGCACTGCCTCCAATAGAGCACTGTATACTGTTCCAGTCCAGTGCTCCATTCCAGCTCTGTTCTATTTATCACTCACTGCACTATTTGAGTGTGCAGTGTATATTCTTCTATAAAAAAAAACCCCAAAAAAACAACAAACTCTTGATGTGCAATAATTACATCAGACTAAGTTATCCAAGGAATGTGCAATAACTAACTGCTACCTCACATATATACTGTCTATTGTCTGTTTTAGAATTTACAGTTTTATAGACATTTCTGATATTTAAATATATAAAAATAAATGTTTAGGCAATGCACATATATGTATATTAAATTTGTTCTGTCTTCCCTCTTTCAGTTCTGCACTTTATATATTTTAGCACCATGTTTAATTATTTTGTATGTAAAGTACTGCTGGGAACCTAATGAGAAGCTCTAAATGTAGGTACTGTGGTATAGACTGAGTCTGTTCTACAGTGTCCCATTAGGTCGAGTGTATAACTCTAAGCTCTAAATGTAGGCACTGGGGTATAGACTGAGTCTGTTCTACAGTTTCTCGTTAGGTCGAGTGTATAACTCTAAGCTCTAAATGTAGGTACTGTGGTATAGACTGAGTCTGTTCTACAGTTCCTCATTAGGTGGAGTGTATAACTCTAAGCTCTAAATGTAGGTACTGTGGTATAGACTGAGTCTGTTCTACAGTGTCCCATTAGGTCGAGTGTATAACTCTAAGCTCTAAATGTAGGTACTGTGGTATAGACTGAGTCTGTTCTACAGTGTCCCATTAGGTCGAGTGTATAACTCTAAGCTCTAAATGTAGGTACTGTGGTATAGACTGAGTCTGTTGTACAGTGTCCCATTAGGTCGAGTGTATAAACTCTAAGCTCTAAATGTAGGTACTGTCGTTATAGACTGAGTCTGTTCTACAGTTTCTCATTAGGGTGAGTGTATAAAACTCAAGCTCTAAATGTAGGTACTGTGGGATAGACTGAGTCTGTTCTACAGTGTCCCATTAGGTCGAGTGTATAACTCTAAGCCTTAAATGTAGGCACTGTGGTATAGACTGAGTCTGTTCTACAGTTCCTCATTAGGTCGAGTGTATAACTCTAAGCTCTAAATGTAGGTACTGTGGTATAGACTGAGTCTGTTCTACAGTTCCTCATTAGGTGGAGTGTATAACGCTAAGCTCTAAATGTAGGTACTGTGGTATAGACTGAGTCTGTTCTACAGTGTCTCATTAGGTGGAGTGTATAACTCTAAGCTCTAAATGTAGGTACTGTGGTATAGACTGAGTCTGTTCTACAGTGTCTCATTAGGTGGAGTGTATAACTCTAAGCTCTAAATGTAGGTACTGTGGTATAGACTGAGTCTGTTCTACAGTGTCTCATTAGGTGGAGTGTATAACTCTAAGCTCTAAATGTAGGTACTGTGGTATAGACTGAGTCTGTTCTACAGTTTCTCATTAGGTGGAGTGTATAACTCTAAGCTCTAAATGTAGGTACTGTGGTATAGACTGAGTCTGTGCTACAGTTTCTCATTAGCTGGAGTGTATAACTGTAAGCTCTAAATGTAGGTACTGTGGTATAGACTAAGTCTGTTCTACAGTTTCTCATTAGGTGGAGTGTATAACTCTAAGCTCTAAATGTAGGTACTGTTGTATAGACTGAGTCTGTTCTACAGTGTTCCATTAGGTCGATTGTATAACTCTAAGCTCTAAATGTAGGTACTGTGGTATATACTGAGTCTGTTCTACAGTGTCCCATTAGGTGGAGTGTATAACTCTAAGCTCTAAATGTAGGTACTGTGGTATAGACTGAGTCTGTTCTACAGTTTCTCATTAGGCCGAGTGTATAACTCTAAATGTAGGTACTGTGGTATAGACACTGAGAGTAATAAGATTATATATTCTACCTTTAGAAACAGGCGTGGTCCTCCAGCACACAGTGGGTGAGCATGAAGAGTCCAGTTGGTTGAATGGTGCCAGAACTGTAAGTAGCTGTACGGACCCTTTTATCCCAGGGAGGTTAAATCTGTATCCAATCAGCTGCACTTTCAGTGGAGATGTTGGTTTAGCCAATCAGCTGCTGACGATGTGAAACACTCAGCTGTTCCAGATGGGAAATAAAATCATAAGCTGTTTTTGGGAACTGGCCCACTTAGACCAGACTCAGCCAAAAAGTCGTCTTCACATTCTTCCAAAGTTGTGAAATTCCATGATGTTTTGAAGTGTAAAAATGTTACAAATTTTAATTAAATAAATTAAGTTAATTAATCTTTAATCTGACAAAATCTGTCAAACATTTTTAGGAAAGTCACTATTTTGAATTAGTAGGTTTAATAAAAAGTAAAAAGTAAAGTCATAAGTCAAATTCTTAAAATAATGTTTTGCTTAAAAGTTTAGGAATTTTATATGAGATAAGGTAAAAAGTGAACGAGGGTAAAAGTGAACCAGTGGGATTATCAGATAATCTGAAGGTGAAATTAGAGTCAGGTGTTTCAGTCCGTGGGATGAACATGAGTACCTCATGTTCAGTGGTCTGTGTTAGTTAGTGAACACTCGGGTGAGTGAGAGGCGATGTTCCTATGAAGAACTGAAAAAAAAAAAAAAACAGAAACCTGCTGCACAAACAACACACTGCACCGCACAAACTGCTGAACACCGCAGTACACCCACCCACACACCTCACCAGCAGAACCGACTACAGAGGCCCATGTCAGCTTGGTCTTCATTTGTACTTCCTTAGTTCTGTTGGGGAACAGAACTGCGCTTCCATACCCTTTGGTCTACACACTTCCACACACTTCTACACCTTTTCTTCTAAACACTTCTATACACACTTTCCCCCACACAGTTCTACACACACACACACACACACACACACACACACACACACACACACACACACACATACACACTCCCCCACAAACACCCACACTCCACCACACACTTCTATACACACACACACTCCCCCACAAACACCCACACTCCACCACACACTTCTACATACACACTTTCTTCTACATACGTCTACACACACTTCTACACTCTTTCATCTGAACACTTTAGTCTACACACATATTCTCCCACATGTCTACACACACATTCCCCCCACACACTTCTACACACACACCAATTCCCGCACACACCCACATTCCCCCACACACTCCTACACACACACACTCACGTCTACACACACTTTCTTCTACACACATCTACACACACGTCTACACACACATTCCCCCCACACTTCTACACACACACACATTCCCCACACGTCTACACACTTCCCCACTTTCCCCTACACGTTTTTATCTAAACACTTTCCCCTACACACTTCTACACACACTTCCCCCTATACATTATATATAGGTTAGTATTAAATTATCTCCTGTGAACGAAAAGGCCCATTAACCTAAACAGCCGGAGGATATGTATTTACTATCTACTAATTATTTTACAGGTCATAAAACCACTAAACAGACAACAGACTGGGAGTGGGGGGCACATGAAGATTACTCCCACTAGGAACCGAGTCTCTGATTGGGAGACCAGAACAGAACCGAAACCTGCTGAGTTTAACCCAACTAACAAACAGCCCCACACAAACTGCTGAGCACTGCAGTAACACCCGCCCACAGACCACGTACAGACCTCCCACAGCAGGTCTCCGTGTCGGCTGAGTTCCCCAAAATAACTAATGAGGGACAAAGGAGACGTCCTCATTTGGAAGTAATCTGCCTCCACTCGTTTTCAGTTGGAAGAAGGAAATTTGTGCGTCGTTTACAAAAAAACGTATTAAATATTAATTTAACTCTAAAAATTAAACCGTCGCCGTCCAATGAAAAACATGTATCTCCATTTTTGTCCATTTTGACTTTTATGCATCATTTGAAAACAGCCGCTCCTGTTTACACTGTGTGAGATTTGCATGATGAACGGACCAACTGAAATGGCCCAGAAGTGCTCAGAAGGACGTCTGGTTCCATTGACTTACATTAAAATTGAATGAGATTTTGGCCTCTCCTGTAAAGTTGCCATTTTGGAGATACTTGTTTTTCTTTGGACAGCGACGAAAAATGAAATATCAATTACTTCGTCATGTGAGATACATGTTTACTGATTGTATACACAACTGCACAATCTTAATAGTTCTTCCTAAATGTGTCTTTATACAGCCCCCCTTCCTGAGCAAGTCTGGATGTCCTGGAAAATGTGAATGTAATCGGAATGCCGTGATGTCCAGATCATTTAAACCCTATGTTTAATTGAACAACATGAATACAGCAACAGCTCGTTTCAGTGAAGCTCTGTGATCAGCTCTACTATTAACAGGACTCTGGGAACTGAGGAGACGGCTGCTGGAATTCTGAAAGACCAACATGTTTCCATTCTTAGTTGAAATCAGATTCCAGCTGCGGTTCCTCCATCAAACCCAAATCCTGCATTTCCAAAAGAGGATGGGAAAACTGGGCAATTTTTCTAATCCTAAATTTTCATGGAACAGACTCATTAATATTCACACCCCCAACATTTACATAAAACTACTACGGAACTACAGATCCAACATGGTGGACTATGTGGAGAACTCCGGCGTTCCAAGCTGGGAAGGGAAATCCGTTCCCCTTCCCTTTCCCAAAGAACCCAACTGTCAGCGGTACATGGTGGATGTTGATTTTTAATCCAGGCTGGAGTTCTTCCTGTTCACCAGCTCCTTAATCTAATGTTCCGTTCCACCTTAAACACTGCAGCTTGTACAGGTGCTAGAATATAACTAGGTCACCATTTAAGGTGGAACAGAGAATTCCCAAACCAGCTGAAGAACAGGAACTCCAGCTCCCACATCTTTAACAGGATCCCGGAACACCTTTAATCCTGCAGTCTGCACATTCCACTCCGGACAGATTCCCAAACCACTCTGGACAATATGGAGCAGCTCCGCTCAGCGTCTGACCCTGAAGAGACTGAGGAGAGGAGCAGCTTTATTAGCACCACCACCCCAACAGCAGCCTGTAAGTAGCAGCCATGCTGTGTGATTGTATCCGTGTGTGGCGGTTGGAGCAGATCATCTTAAACTGAGAGCTCCATAGTGAGGATCAGCTTTAATCTACTGTGTGTTGGTGTCCAGATGGAGCCAGTAGCTAGTACAGGGAACGCTAGCTACTAGCATTAGCTCCAAGTAACTAGCATAGCTAACTAAACAGTATGAGGGCGGAGCTTATTTACACAGAGGCTCATCTTATTTAGCCTGTTTCCACATGGTGCTTCAGTGTGATCATTAGGGGCGGGGTCTTGCTGTAAACAGTCAATCAGAGGGGAGCTCATCTAAATATTCATGAAGAGCTCACCAAAAAAGGGAGAACACTGAGGGATCATTAGGAGCGTGTCTAGCGGTTCAGGATTTCCTCCTCTCCTCCCCCACAGTACTGACCCCAGCACACGGCTTCACCCTTGCTCCGTACACATGTGGGGAACTGGAGGACCTTCAACATCTCAGGAGAGCTGCACCGTCCAGACAAACGTGCTCCTTCGTTAAACTTCAGTGACCGAGTCTCCGCCGACAGAAGACCACCGTACGGAGTAAGTTTCCACGGAAACAGCTTTCCTGACGTTTCCTTCTCTATGAGTTTATCAGAACAGTCTGCATATATAAACACCGCTGGCTGTCCAGATGTGAAGATGATAGACCTAACCGTTAATGAACCATAGAAATAACAGACTCTGAACATAATTTAATAAAGAAATCTGAATTTAATCTGGTTTACTGAGCACAGTCGAGTCTTTAAACTGGCTTTAGCTGTAGAGGAACTTCTGCTGTAGTTGAGTTTGAAGGATAGGCTACTGCTACGCTAGCTTTAGCTAACACTGACTGAAAGTGTATATCAACATATACCAGCTATAATAAAATACTCAGTAGGAAAAGCTCATATTGGCTTGTATTGGTATTAATGTGTCGGTCCTGCACTGTCCTGTCTGGTTACGGTGTCTGGTGTCGGTTTAATTTATCGTATTTATTGTTTTCAGTTTTAATTTTTTGTTTTGCACTTTGTACTCGTGTTCCACGTTGCACCTTGTTCCTGGAGGAATGTCATTTCACTCCACTGTACGAGTAAATAACGAGGGTGTGCAGCTCATAACTTTAACACGACTGTTAATAACAGAGGACACTCACTGTCCACTCTATAAGATGGTCCTACCTTGTAGATGGACAGTCAGAAACGATAGCTCATCTGCTGCTGCACAGTGCAGTGTTGGTCATCCCCTAGTCCTTCATCAGTGGGCACAGGACGCTGACACCGGGGCGCTGACACCGGGATGCCACCCACAGTCATGTCAGGGTTTATTTACATGCATCTTTACAACAGATGCTGTCATGAAGCAGCTTTACAGGGAATCTGGGTCTCCAGTGAGCCAGGCAAGGAGAAACTTCCTCAGAGCAAGAGGAAGAGCACTCGAGAGGAACCAAGACTCAAAAGGGGAACCATCCTACAAGCACAAACAACAGAAGATCAGATATTACATATATATACACAGCACTGAATATAGAATAACTGATAATCGGTAGAGTCAAATGGCATATCTATAATATCTATATAATAGAAATATACCTAAAATTACATATGGGCAGTAGTTCAGCATCAGACCACACAGGATGGGCAGTAGTTCAGCATCAGACCACACAGGATGGGCAGTAGTTCAGCATCAGACCACACAGGATGGGCAGTAGTTCAGCATCAGACCACACAGGATGGGCAGTAGTTCAGCATCAGACCACACAGGATGGGCAGTAGTTCAGCATCAGACCACACAGGATGGGCAGTAGTTCAGCATCAGACCACACAGGATGGGCAGTAGTTCAGCATCAGACCACACAGGATGGGCAGTAGTTCAGCATCAGACCACACAGGATGGGCAGTAGTTCAGCATCAGACCACACAGGATGGGCAGGAGTTTAGCATCAGACCGCACAGGATGGGCAGTAGTTCAGTATCAGACCACACAGGATGGGCAGGAGTTTAGCATCAGACCACACAGGATGGGCAGTGGTTCAGCATCAGACCACACAGGATGGGCAGTAGTTTAGCATCAGACCACACAGGATGGGCAGGACTTTAGTATCAGACCACACAGGATGGGCAGTATTTCTGCATCAGACCACACAGGATGGGCAGTAGCTTAGTAACAGACCACACAGGATGGGCAGTATTTCTGCAACAGACCACACAGGATGGGCAGTAGCTTAGTAACAGACTACACAGGATGGGCAGTAGTTCAGCATCAGACCACATAAGAGGTGGAGGTGGACCTGATGAATTGCTCAGTGAGTGTATAGTAAGTATGGTAAGGTATAGGTAAATGAACAGCTCTTTGATCTTTGTGGACCACAGGGTTAATCAGTATGTCTGATGTCCCCCAACAGATGATGCAGTGGATCATTTTGCTTGTGACGTTTTCCTCCATAGAGCTCTCTGGATCTGAGAGAGGTAGGACTACACTGCTGTTTTAACTCGTCTTCTTATAATGTATGTAAACAGTCATGAGCAAAATTATTAACACCACACTGTGCCAAGTTACACACTGCTGGTGATTTTCAACCTGAAAATAAAACAAAAAAGTTAAAATTACAGTTAAAATTAAGTTGTAGTGCACACAATTTACTAAGGGTATTACAGAGCATCATTAAGTTCATGTTTTGTTTTTCTCCAGTGTGTTAAAAAGTGAAACAGTAATCGTGGGTTAAGTTTGCAGTAATTTGTCTTTGTAGAGGATGTGAAACTTATTTATCATGGAGCGTCTGAGCTTTTGTAGACAGCTGTGCGTTTATGTGACAGTAGCCCGTGTACATGGTTGGGAAAGCTCATATGCCATTAAAAATTAGTTATAGTGTTATTGAATGTTCAGAGTTAAACAGCAATACGTTAAATAAGATAAAACTGCACATGTGTTTTACACAGAAATGCAATATTACAGTCCGAGGAGCTGCAGAGAACTGATGGAGAGGTACAGAACCAAGGAAGGTAGGTTCCAGAACCACCTGATTATTAGATTCAGATTTAGTATAGATTGCTTTTATTAGTAAAAGACGTTCTAGAGTTATTTACAGTTCTAGGTAACTAGAAAATTCTACTGGGGATACTAAACCTTATTAGCACCAGTTATGAAATTATCACTATAAAGAATAATTCATGGATGCTGAATTGGCATGGAATGGTCAAATTCCATTTTCATATAAATAATAAACAAATATTTATTATAAAAACTACCCACAATGTAAAGAATTTATTTTAACTGGTTAAAAATTTGAAAATACAAAAACACAGAATGAATAACTGCAATACTTTTACTACATGATAAAAATATTTTTATTAATTATTTTGTTGTATTTTAAACACAAACATAATCCATTAAATTAAGATTAACTTTCTTCCAGATGGTCTGTACTACCTGACTACTCCCAGCGGGGTGGTCTACCAGACCTACTGCGATATGACCACTGCTGGAGGAGGCTGGACGCTGGTGGCCAGTGTGCATGAGAACAACATGTATGGGAAGTGCACTGTAGGTGATCGCTGGTCTAGCCAGCAGGGCAATAACCCCAACCTTCCTGATGGAGATGGAAACTGGGCCAACAGGGTCACCTTTGGAACCGCAGAGGCTGCTACCAGCGACGACTACAAGGTAAACAAACAAACTTACAATACAGTAATCTCAGTACAGTTCAGATCTCAGAACTCCAAATATTATTTTAGTTATGAATTTTTAAATTTGGCCCATGAGATTCTAAATTCAAATAAAGTATCAATGCTAACTGCTAATAGAATGAATGGACTAAAGCTAAAATTTTAACGGCTTATGAAAAGAAGGCGAAAGATAAAATTGTCTATAAAGTCAATTTGTAGGGTGTTATTTTCATGTCAAGGCATTAAATCTTATTTCTTTTTTTTTTTTTGTTTAATTCTGTCTGAATATAGTTTTTTTTATTTTAAATGTAATTTCTTGTAAATTGCACCAGTTAATATTTTGGGGTGCAATATTTCAAGCCATATTGAATGTTTAAAACGAAATGCATTGAAGAGATGCATTTTCTCAAATGGGAATAATTTTATTTTCAAACTTTTCCCGGAACAATTTTGGACACCAAGAGACATACTGGAGCATTGTCAAGGATAACTTGTTTTTCTGATTATTTTTTCAATTGTGTTTTATTATTTAAAAATATATTGTCAAATACTGGGTTTTTTGTGTTTTAATGTAAAGAATTGGTTTAATAGTTTAAAAAAATCTATAATTTTAAACTGCTGGTGAAGCTTCAAAAGTTGTATACAGAGATTCACTTGAGGAAAATGTAAAAACTGAAAACTGATAGTGAAGATTAAAGCACAAAGCTGAAAGATAAAAAATACATTTTATTAAATTAACCTGTAGAAATTCATAAATATAAATATATTATCCTAAATATTATTATAATGAATTGTAATCTGTAAACAGGATTTTATATCTACCATTGAGTATACCGTTAAACTCATGATTCGAGATGTGATTTAAAACCTGACGAGGCAAATTTCAAAAATTTATAACTAAGAGACCATGTAGCCCACAGTTCTAAACTTTTGTCTGGCTACAAGAATTAAACCGGACATTTACTTTGAAATCTGTGACATGTGTCAGGCCCCAACTGAGCTGACCTGGAACGACCCACTTTTTTATTTTTAGGATTAAATTATTTTAACCCAGAACAGGATTCATTATTTTAATTGCATTATTATTTTATTTTAAACAACAATAAACTTGAACAAAATTAATTCAAATCTGTTAAAATTCAGACATATGTTTAGTAAGAAAGACTTTCTCGTCATCCTCTACAGAATCCTGGCTACTACGACATTGCGGCAGAGGACGTCTCGGTGTGGCACGTTCCTAATAATGTACAGCCGGAACAATGGAGCCAAAGTTCATTCCTACGTTACCACACCGAAACCAACTTCCTCAACGACCACGGCGGAAACCTCTTTCAGCTGTTCACCGTTAGTATCACAAACTGCTTAGCACAGTCCCAAAGCCAGAGAGATGTGCTAGTGAGAATTCTGGTGAAATTAAAAATCGCTATGTAACACATTTTTATCTATGTAGTATATTCTCCACTAGAATTATAATAAATAAATAAATAAATAGACAAACAAACACACATGTCCTCTTGATAAATTTAAGATACAGTATATAACATATAAAATGTCCCAGAATCTGTGCACATGCCACATTTTAGCATTTATAACATGATTTAATTTATGTATATATATATGTTTTTAATATAAATATTATAGAAATTGTACATTTTAGAATTGAGATATAAATATATATATATATAAATGCTAAAAATTATCCAGTGGCTGTGGCAGTAAATTTAATATTGTGTTTTCAGCGTTACCCAGTGAGGTACAACGCAGGATCATGTCCTACAAACAACGGTCCCTCCATTCCAGTGGTGTATGATGTTGGAGATGCAAAATCTAACCATAACCTGTATGGACCAAATGCTAGAGGTATGGTTATGTTGTTCAGCTGACATTTTCAGGCAAGTGGCCAGTAGGTCGCGTGTATAACTCTAAGCTCTAAATGTAGGTACTGTGGTATAGACTGAGTCTGTTCTACAGTTTCTCTTTAGGTTGAGTGTATAACTCTAAGCTCTAAATGTAGGTACTGTGGTATAGACTGAGTCTGTTCTACAGGTTCTCATTAAGTGGAGTGTATAACTCTAAGCTCTAAATGTAGGTACTGTGGTATAGACTGACTCTGTTCTACAGGTTCTCATTAGGTCGAGTGTATAACTCTAAGCTCTAAATGTAGGTACTGTGGTATAGACTGAGTCTGTTCTACAGTTTCTCATTAGGTCGAGGGTATAACTCTAAGCTCTAAATGTAGGTACTGTGGTATAGACTGAGTCTGTTCTACAGTTTCTCTTTAGGTCGAGTGTATAACTCTAAGCTCTAAATGTAGGTACTGTGGTATAGACTGAGTCTGTTCTACAGGTTCTCATTAGGTGGAGTGTATAACTCTAAGCTCTAAATGTAGGTACTGTGGTATAGACTGAGTCTGTTCTACAGTTTCTCATTAGGTCGAGGGTATAACTCTAAGCTCTAAATGTAGGTACTGTGGTATAGACTGAGTCTGTTCTACAGTTTCTCTTTAGGTTGAGTGTATAACTCTAAGCTCTAAATGTAGGTACTGTGGTATAGACTGAGTCTGTTCTACAGGTTCTCATTAGGTGGAGTGTATAACTCTAAGCTCTAAATGTAGGTACTGTGGTATAGACTGAGTCTGTTCTACAGTTTCTCATTAGGTCGAGTGTATAACTCTAAGCTCTAAATGTAGGTATTGTGGTATAGACTGAGTCTGTTCTACAGTTTCTCATTAGGTGGAGAGTATAACTCTAAGCTCTAAATGTAGGTACTGTGGTATAGACTGAGTCTGTTCTACAGTTTCTCATTAGGTCGAGTGTATAACTCCAAGCTCTAAATGAAGGTACTTTGGTATAGACTGAGTCTGTTCTACAGTTTCTCATTAGGTGGAGTGTATAACTCTAAGCTCTAAATGTAGGTACTGTGGTATAGACTGAGTCTGTTCTACAGTTTCTCATTAGGTGGAGTGTATAACTAAGCTCTAAATGTAGGTACTGTGGTATAGACTGAGTCTGTTCTACAGTTTCTCATTAGGTTGAGTGTATAACTCTAAGCTCTAAATGTAGGTACTGTGGTATAGACTGAGTCTGTTCTACAGTTTCTCATTAGGTGGAGTGTATAACTCTAAACTCTAAATGTAGACACTGTGGTATAGACTGAGTCTGTTCTACAGTTTCTCATTAGGTGGAGTGTATAACTCTAAGCTCTAAATGTAGGTACTGTGGTATAGACTGAGTCTGTTCTACAGTTTTTCATTAGGTTGAGTGCATAACTCTAAGCTCTAAATGTAGGTACTGTGGTATAGACTGAGTCTGTTCTACAGTTTCTCATTACGTGGAGTGTATAACTCTAAGCTCTAAATGTAGGTACTGTGGTATAGACTGAGTCTGCTCTACAGTTTCTCATTAGGTGGAGTGTATAACTCTAAGCTCTAAATGTAGGTACTGTGGTATAGACGGAGTCTGTTCTACAGTTTCTCATTAGGTGGAGTGTATAACTCTAAGCTCTAAATGTAGGTACTGTGGTATAGACGGAGTCTGTTCTACAGTTTCTCATTAGGTGGAGTGTATAACTCTAAGCTCTAAATGTAGGTACTGTGGTATAGACTGAGTCTGTTCTACCGGTTCTGGTTAGGTCGAGTGCATAAGTGTTGTATAACCACTAGAGCAGTAGTTCTACATGGAGTAGAAGCCGTTCCCCATTGTGCTCTTTGTTTTCCCGCTGCTGATGGAACCCTAATCCTGTTTGCTGGATTCTCTGTAAACATGGTGGAACCAATCAGATTTAAAGGGTTTTACTACATGTTGGGTGGCTTCGCTAAATCTGGGTATAAATGGCCGTGTTGTTTAGGAAACGTCTTCGGCTCTGGAGGCCTGCAGCATTGTGCAGTTTCAGATTTTCCACCTGAGTCATTCATCTGAGTCATGCAGGTTCCTAAACCGTTCCTCAGCTAGACATTGTTCACGGAAACCCACTTCAGAAAAGATATCAGTGGAAATTGCGGAAGTCGGTAAACTTTTAACATGGCAGTGATATACTGGTATCATTAAATTCCAAAAATTGACCACACTTAAAGCACTGAATCTGAAAACTGGAGCATCTTCAGGCGCAACTTTTTAAATCCTATTGGACTAAAATCATTTTGTTGCATCCATCTAAAATTCAACTGCAGTATTTAATTTGGTGTTCCACAAGGTTCCATTTTTGGGCCATTTCTTTTATTTTTTACTGTACATGTTAGAAAACTTTCCATTTCATATTTAGTTACTAATTTCTTACTTACGGTCTTAAAGAAACAATTTCTATAACAGTTATAATAAAATTAGCATCATAATATAGTTCTAATAAAATGAATGAAGTTCTAATAAAATTATCCAGAATTAAGTTCTAAAAAATATTAACATCCAAAATAAAGTTCTAATCGAATTAATATCTATAATTAAGTTCTAATGGAATTCATATCTAGAATGAAGTTCTAACAAAATTAATATCTATAACGAAGTTCTAATAAAATTAATATTTGAAATTAAATTCTAATAAAATCTAAAATATACACACTCACAGGAAATAGAGTTGTTTTCTATGTAGCATAATGTGCAATACTAACAATGTGCAATATTTTATGTCCTCTTTTAACATGGCAGTGATATACTGGTATAATTAAATTCCAAAAATTGACCACACTTAAAGCACTGAATCTGAAAACTGGAGCACCTTCATGTGCAACTTTTTAAATCCAAATTGGACTAAAATCATTTTGTCGCATCCATTTAAAATTTTACTGCAGTATTTAATTTGGTGTTCCACAAAGTTCCATTTTGGGGCCATTTCCTTTTTTTTTTTTTTACTGTACATGTTAGAAAACGTAAACTTAAATTTTCCATTTCATTTTTAGTTACTAATTTCAAAATTAGTTACTAATTTGCCATCAGGCTTGTAAGTGGTCTGATATTACTCTATTTTAATCGGGACAAAAACAAGGTTCTAGATACTGATTCTGATTCATCTCCTGGGCCTGGATAAATTTTAGAATGGTTGCTGTTAGAACAGTGGGGGGGGGTTCTAGTGGTATTTTCCTGGCTTGTCGCCAGTTAGTGTGAATGCGGGGATAGAGTTTTTGGAAGCTAGAAAACAGGACGGCTTGTGGCTTATTCAGGAAAAACCCTGAGATACACAGTAACAGATTCCAGCAGAAAACTGATTTCTGAGAAATGAGAAATATTGCTAGCGTTTGGAATTTTCAATCCCAGAGCGATGCAGAAACACTTGTTCATGCATTTACTGCAAACAGGATAGATTACTGTAGAGCTCATTTCAGGGGGTCCCCCGGTAACACCACATCTATAACTCATACTGAATATCTTCATTTTAAAAGAACTGCATGCGCTGCCTTTATGGTTTACCTTTAAAATTAGATTAATATATTTTTATTACAGTTCTTTCTGGTGTTGTTAAAGCTTGTAAGTTACACGTGTGCAGTTACCGGTTTATTATTAATTCATTTTTTATTTCCACAGCGATCACACAACCTGGCTTCATCACGTTCAGAGTGTTTAACTTTGAAAAGGCTGCCATGGCCATCTGCTCCGGAGTTAAACCCACTGCATGCCACACAGAACATGTAAGAGCATGTCTAGGCTGCTTCTACTCTAGGAGTCTTTAAAGCCAGTATAATCATATGATCTTCAAACAATGCTTTAACTTTTAAATGGTGTTTTAAAGGGTTAATATTTAAACAGGAGTTTCACTAAAGCTGGACTGAGACTGACGGCTAACTAGCAACCAGCCCAACAGGAATAACCGATGAAGAACCAACTTCCATATATGGAATACGTGTTTGACAATATGATTCATGGG
Source organism: Prochilodus magdalenae (assembly GCA_024036415.1). Lineage (NCBI taxonomy): Eukaryota > Metazoa > Chordata > Actinopteri > Characiformes > Prochilodontidae > Prochilodus > Prochilodus magdalenae. The sequence goes on along the minus strand of JAMWET010003407.1, from coordinate 14,687 downwards.
GGTCGCAGACATCATTAATGTAGTTCTAAAAAAATTAGTATCAGAATGAAGTTCTAATAAAATTAATATCTATAATGAAGTTCTAATACAATTAATATCAGGATGAAGTTCTAATAAAATTAATATCTATAATGAAGTTCTAATACAATCAATATCAGAAAGAAGTTCTAACAAAATTAATATCTATAACTGAGTTCTAACAAAATTAATATCTATAATGAAGTTCTAATAAAATCAATATCCAGAATAAAGTTCTAATCAAATTAATATCTATAATTAAGTTCTAATAATATTAATATTTGAAATTAAATTCTAATAAAATCAATATCAGAATGAAGTTCTAATAAAATTAATATCTATAGTGAAGTTCTAATACAATTAATATCAGGATGAAGTTCTAATAAAATTAATATCTATAATGAAGTTCTAATACAATCAATATCAGAAAGAAGTTCTAACAAAATTAATATCTATAACTGAGTTCTAACAAAATTAATATCTATAATGAAGTTCTAATAAAATCAATATCCAGAAAGAAGTTCTAACAAAATTAATATCTATAATTAAGTTCTAATAACATTAATATCCAGAATGAAGTTCTAGTAAAATTAATATCAGAATGAAGTTCTAATAAAATTAATATCAGATTGAAATTCTAATAAAATTAATTTCCAGAAAGAATTTCTAGCAAAATTAATATCTATAATTAAGTTCTAATAATATTAACATTTGAAATTAAATTCCAATAAAATTAAGATCAATAATGAAGTTCTAATAAAATTAATATTAGAATGAAGTTCTAATAAAATTAATATTAGAATGAAGTTCTAATAAAATTAATTTCCAGAAAGAAGTTCTAACAAAATTAATATCTATAATTAAGTTCTAATAACATTAACATTTGAAATAAAATTCTAATAAAATTAAGATCTATAATGAAGTTCTGATAATATTAATATTTTAAAATTAAATTCTAATAAAATTAAGATCTAGACTTAAGTTCTGCTGAAATTAATGTCTGGAATGAAGTTGACATTCCGAGCTTTGTGCTAGCAGAATTACTACTCTGAATGAAGATTAATATGTGTGAAAATGAAGAATGTTCATAAAGGAAGTGTAACTAAGTTAACATCCAGATTGAAATTCTAATCAGAGTAACTCCAGGATGAAGCTCTAAATGAAGCTGGATTAAAAACATGTGTAGAATAAATCCAGATACTGAAATATGCTAATTTAGCCTGCTGTAAGTTACTGAATACAACAAAACTCTGATTATTGATATAAACCGTGATTCCAAAGATTCCAGTCATATGCCTGGGAAAGGCGGAAGCTCACTGACAGCTTCCCGTATCGTGTACCTGTGACCTGTGTTGCAGAGCTGTGTGGGAGGAGGAGGCTTTTTCGCTGAGGGAACTCCGAGGCAGTGTGGGGACTTCACCGGGATGGACTGGGACGGTTATGGAAGCCACGCTGGATGGAGTGCATCTAAGCAGTTCACCGAGGCGGCAATGCTGATCTTCTACCGCTAGGAGCTGGGCTTCAGTCCCGACCAGATCTTCACGTCCAGCCTGGTCCTCACCATGCTCATGTCCACTGTGGGACGCTACTCCTGGGCAGTGTCCGCGTTAGGAGCTGAATAAAGATTACCCTCCACCCATTCGAGCCAGGCTGGTTTTCTCATCACTGCAGTCTACCTAATGCTCACTGGGAACGTGGAACATCATGGGCTGTAATACTTAGAAATGACCACTAGATGTCAGACTTGCAGCAGAATCAACAAGTACCATCAGTTAAAGCTGCACACTGACTAAACATCAGCTCCACTGACCGTACAGGACACTCTGTAGGTGTACAGGCCCAGACTGTAGTCCATCTGTTTCTCTGTGTACTGTATTACCCTGTTCTTCAATGGGCAGGACCCCCACAGGACCACCACAGAGCAGGTAGTATGTGGGTGGTGGATCATTCTCAGCACTGCAGTGACACTGACGTGGTGGTGGTGTGTTAGTGTGGGTGGTGCTGGTGTGAGTGGATCAGACACAGCAGGGCTGCTGGACATCTCAGTGTCACTGCTGGACTGAGAATCGTTCCCTAACCAAAACCATCCAGCCCAACAACGTCCTGTGGGGCAGCGTCCTGTGGGGCAGCGTCCTGTGGGGCAGCGTCCTGTGGGGTAGCGTCCTGTGGGGCAGCGTCCTGTGGGGCAGCGTCCTGTAGGCAGCGTAGGGTGCGTCCTGTGGGGTAGCGTCCTGTGGGGCAGCGTCCTGTGGGGCAGCGTCCTGTAGGCAGCGTAGGGTGCGTCCTGTGGGGCAGCGTCCTGTGGGGCAGCGTCCTGTGGGGCAGCGTCCTGTGGGGCAGCGTCCTGTGGGGCAGCGTCCTGTGATCACTCATGAAGGACTAGAGGATGACCAACACAAACTGATAAGACGTGTAGGTTCACCGGTGGTTTAGATATTATATACACGCACCATCAAAAGAACAGCTGCACCCAGAAGGAGGTGTGGGAGTGCGGGTGTGTGGGGAAGGAAGATAAAGTTATTGACCAGGATCAATAACTGATGATAAATGTAGACTGATATGATCAATATTTATTGAGCTACACATACAGAAGTCTGTCTCTCAGTATGGTGTCGGGCCGCCGTGTTTGCTAACCCAACACGCCAGACGTCTCGGTATGGAGCTGTAGAGGTTCCTAATGGAGTCCTGTGATAATCCATCCCATGCAGCTTGAACATCCTCACACAGTTCCTGCAGATGGTGCGGTAGGGGTGGAGGTGGAGGGACACCAGGCCTTCTGGACGTGTGACGACAAACCGCTCATCTCGGTGATGAACACGGTGCCTCCACACACGGGTTCGTTGGGCGTCTCCACCAAGACTAAAGCGGGACTCGTCACTGAAGATGACCCGCTGCCATTCTGAGTCACTCCATGACAGTCTGGTACGACACCACTGCAGTCTTTGGTGACGGTGACGTGGTGTTAAGGGCAGTCGTGGTAACGGTCTGTGGTCTATGTCACACCTACACACCAAGTAGGCCTCCTTCTGGGTGTAGCTGTGTGTTGGGTGTAGAACGAGCTACAATAAAACCCACACCAAGCCAAGGGAAGCCACCTGATGGAGGTTTGAAGCAGTTTTAATGTCAAAGTCAAACTTGTACATGTAACATACCAAACCCTTCCCAACCCTTCCGCACCGTTCCGAAGCCATCGCTGCTTTTGTTCGTTACAAATTCAAACCGGTTAAACGGATTAATCACACCAGAGCGAGCGGCAAGGCCGCCCGCCGCCCACGCCGTACAGAAACAGAAAGGAGGAGGCCGGAGTAACCAGCTCGGGGTTCTCGGCTCCCTCGTTAAGTGCAGGATTAAACACCGTTAGCATGCCGACCGGGGTTAAAGTTCGTGGTCTCTCTACAAGGTAGTAGTAGGATGGAGGATGGCGAGCGGGTACATGGTCGGAGCGGTTCTCCTCTATACCCATTAAAAAAGCTCTGGGATGGGGGTCAGGGTTCCGGTCACCAGGCCACGGCGGCCCTCGCCCGCTCCCCAGCAGTCCGCCCGCTGAAGGTTCGTAGGTAAACGTGCAGTAGAAAACAGGAAAAGACAGTCCAATGTACAGAGTAGCCCCGCCCACCCCCACCCAAACTCCCACCCGGCTGTACAGGGATAATTACACACTGCTCTAGAACAGCAGACTGAGCCTCAGACTCCGCCTCCGGAAAGGAAACACCTCAGAGCGTCTGTTGTAATTCCAGAAGGACCGGCTCCTTCGCTCTTTCTGCCGGCTCCCGGATTCGGAAACCCGGGAAGGCCGGCTCCGTGTTTTCCCTCGTGCCCTGGCACTGCAGGTACCAGCCGGAGAGGGTTCTCAGTTCGTTGGTTTTTTGTGCCAGCTGGAAAACCTGGTGAGATTTTGGCATAGATGGACTGGAGTCCACCGGCCCTCGTTCAGGACCAAAGGCAGCTCCGTGTTCAGACAGGAGAGATGGGTTAACACCAGCGACGACACAGACGCACCACCACCACGGGAAAGAGGAGGATAACAGAGGGATGGGGGGGCGGGGGCACATAGACCCACCCACCCCACCAAAATAAACAAACTGGGGAGAGAGAGATTGAGAGAGAGAGAGAGAGAGAGAGAGAGAGAGAGAGAGAGAGAGACTTAGAGGGAGATGGGAGGGAGAGAGAGAGAGAGAGAGAGAGAGAGAGGGGGAGAGAGAGAGAGAGAGAGAGACAGAGAGAGACAGATATATATATATATATATATATATATATATATATATATATATATATATAATATATATATAGAGAGAGAGAGAGAGAGAGAGAGAGAGAGAGAGAGAGAGAGAGAGAGAGAGAAAGAGAGGAAGAGGGAGAGAGGGAGAGAGAGAGAGAGAGACTGAGAGAAGGGAGAGAGGGGGGAGAGAGAGAGAGAGAGACAGAGAGACAGAGAGAGACAGATATATATATATATATATATATAGAGAGAGAGAGAGAGAGAGAAAGAGAGGAAGAGGGAGAGAGGGAGAGAGAGGGAGAGAGAGAGAGAGACACTGAGAGAAGGGAGAGAGACACGGAGAGGGGAGAGAGCGAGAGAGAGGGCGAGTGAGAGAGAGGAAGAGGGAGAGAGAGACACTGAGAGAAGGGAGAGAGACTCAGAGAGGGGAGAGAGAGAGAGAGAGACAGAGAACGGAGAGAAAGTGAGAGAGAGAGAGAGAGAGAGAGAGAGAGAGAGAGAGAGAGAGAGACAGAGAGGGGAGAGAGAGAGAGAGACACTGAGAGAGGGGAGAGAGAGAGAGAGAGACACAGAGAGGGGAGCGAGAGAGAGAGAGAGACACTGAGAGAGGGGAGAGAGAGAGAGAGAGAGAGAGAGAGAGAGACACTGAGAGAGGGGAGAGAGAGAGAGAGAGAGACACAGAGAGGGGAGCGAGAGAGAGAGAGAGACACTGAGAGAGGGGAGAGAGAGAGAGAGAGAGAGAGAGAGAGAGAGAGAGAGAGAGAGACTGAGAGAAGTGAGAGAGAGAGGGGAGAGACACAGAGAGGGGAGAGAGAGAGAGGGCGAGTGAGAGCGAGAGAGAGGGCGAGTGAGAGAGAGAGAGGGAGGGAGAGAGAGACACTGAGAGAAGGTAGAGAGAGAGAGAGAGAGAGAGAGAGAGAGAGAGAGAGAGAGAGAGAGAGAGAAAGAGACACTGAGAGAAGGTAGAGAGAGAGAGAGAGAGAGAAAGAGACACTGAGAGAAGGTAGAGAGAGAGAGACACAGAGGGGGGGGGAGAGAGAGAGAGAGACACAGAGAGGGGAGAGAGAGAGAGAGAGAGAGAGAGAGAGAGAGAGAGACACTGAGAGAGAGGAGAGAGAGAATAGGCTGCATCTCAGGCTTCCTGAGTGTTGGTGAGATGCCAGTAGAAGAGCTTTATGAAACTACATTTCCCACAATGCAACAGAACAGAGACAACACCAATGAGCCTGGACAATGAAACATACGGCCTCATCTAATGCTGCCTTCGACTGGCGCTCCGCACCTGGAATTCCCGAGCTCGGACTCAGAATTCCCAACATGCCCAAACTGGGAACTCCTCCTCCTCGGTGTGGAACACCACACACTATAACAGGTGCCACAGCAACACCATTCCGAGCTCGGACATCCCACTTCCGGGTTCAGCCGAACGCAGCAGGACACCAGGATCCACGATTAGCATCCCGCGGTACGAGACCCCCGACAGCAGAACACCTACACTAACACAGGTTACAGCACGATGGTTGGAGAAGGCTCCTGAATAGGCTAATCAACCCAAACCTGCATCGCTTCAGTGGATTTCTCCCGTTTCGGAAAAGTTCCAGCTTAGACATGACCTCACACACCACGCTTCCGGTCTCCACACACATACACGGAAGCAGATTCCCACCAGGCAGAGGAGAACAGAACCCCCTGTGTGGTTCTCTGTGGGAAAGACCTCCTGCACACAGCTACTATAGAACTACGATATAGAGTGTACGATGGATTCTATACATGGAATATAGAATTCCTTCCTGCAACTGATTTACTCATCACACGGAATGTTGTCTATCAAAATAACTTAAAATAATCACTTAACCGCCGGAAATTTACACGGAAAATCTCACAATAATAAATTCATTTCTTAAAATTCTCCTTAATATCGTTATATTGACATCGTACACTGGAAATAATATAGATTAGCATATATAGCTACTTGATATATCTTAAACGTCTTATTTCCAGATTGGTTTAAGTGAGTTTTAGAATTATTTAATGCATTTCTAGACTGGTTTTACTGGTTTTACGCCAAATTTTATCACTAAATTGGCAAATAAATGTACTTATTTAAAAAGTAAACAAGTCAAATATCTGCCGGTATAGTGAGGGAAATATATAGGCTTACTAAAACTACTTAAAACTAATTTTAGATAATCTAGAAATACACCAAATTATCCTAAAATTAGCTTAAAATATTTTTTAAGAAAATTACGCTATTTTCTAAATTACGCTATTTTTGATTTAAGAAATTTTTACCTAAATAGATGGCTTTTTTTGCAGTTGTGAAACTGATTTGAAAAACTTCAGCAATGTTAAGAGTTTAAGTGATTTTTAGGGATACTAAGTCGATATTTGCAGAAAACTACCCAGAATCTTAAAATGTAAAGTTTATATCTTTAAAATTTGAAATTCTAAGTCAATTTTTAGGACAAATATTATAATTTTAGATGCATTTTCTTTTTATAGAGATGCTAAGTTCATATTTTGAAAAACATGTCTGATTATTTCAAAGTTATTTTGACGTACTGCTCCTAAAAATTTAAAATTTAAAATGAAAAATTACAAATTTAAATAAATAGAGTTTTTTTCTCCTCTTCCCTTCGGTAGGAATGGGCTCCCACACAGTCACACATTCACACCCACACACTTTTTAAAGAGATTACATCCCCAGCAAAAAAAGAAAACAGAAGTGTTTTTTTTTTATCAAAAGAATTAGCATCAGCTAAAGTCATGCAGTGTGGTCTTTACAGAAGTTTGGTTCACCTACGTGGTTCCTACGTAAAAAAGGATGATACATTTCTCGTTTACTGGATAGCATAGAAGTAGCTTGAGCGTCGTTTAATGCCCTGAAGTATGATGCACTTAAACAGATGATTAGTTATTCGGTTACACCTCAGCTTCGTATGCGCGGCTGAAGGCTAAGCAGGCAAAGATGCTACGGCTAATTTCGTTTACAAAGGCTAATATGCAGCAGGAGACTGTGACTCCGGCGGCGCGTGGGCCGCCCTGTTTTTTTTGCGTTCGTGTGACGCGTGAAAGAAGAAAACGTGGCCGATGAATAAACTGCAAAAGCGTCTTTAGTTCCCTTTTGGCTGAACAGTCGCTGCGAGGTTCCACATCCGGGACCCCTAACAGTGAGCGTGATCCCCCCGTCCCTCGGGACGCGTCCCGTCAGTGCTAAGTAACACACAGTATGTTCCAAAGTTCTGGTCTTTTCCTCCGACACTACTGATCTACGAAAGGTGACCTCAGTCTTCAAATATTCAAATTGTTGATTGGTTAGCCGCTAAACAACTAGCAAGTCCGTTTCGGAATGAAACGAACCGGTTGCATGTTGGTGATGTCACGTTTTTCCAGCCATCTGATTGGCTAGGTTCCGTCCCTTCGCACGTGAAAAACGTTAACTCGCCTCTCCTCCTCCGCACAGCGCCACCTGTCTGCAGGAGGTCAAACATGCACATATTTACGAGTTCATAACTCCTCCAAAGAATTCCCCAAGTCCCGAATTCCGTTTAGCATCCAGGGAAATGAGTGGATGATTGTTTTTTTTTTTTTGTTTGTTTGTTTGTTTTTGTCTCGTTTGGCAAAAAAAGGTAAGCACGGCTGTTCTGAACAGGGGTGTGCTTTGGTGTCGGTGGTCACCAACTCTGCTCTTGGAGATCCACTAGCCCTAATGCTAACCTAGCTAATTACAATCCAGCTAATCTCGGCCTCTAGAAGTTCCTGTAGGAGGGTTTTCCAGGTTTCCTGTTGGAGATTGAGGTGGAGGTTTTTAGGAAAGTGGTTATGCAATGCAAAATGAAGGAAAAGCACCGTAAATCTAGTTCGTATATGTGATATTTCTCGGTATGAGATTGTTACCAGATTGTTCAAGCTATTTCTAGATTTTCACTTATTCCAAGCAATGTTAATTTAGCGTACTACGTTTGCTGCCTTGTTTTCTCTGGAAACAAGCTAATTATCTGCTAGCGCAGTAAATATATATAGAAATAACTTGAAAAATTGTTTTAAATTGTGCTAACACTCTTATAACGAGAAATACTGAGACGCTTTCGTCCGTGTTGTGGCTCACAGGTGCACCTGAACCAGCTATCGTTGGACTAAGCCTTTATCATAATTAGCTATGACTATATTAGCATGGCAATCTACTATTGACCTCCAGGTTAAAAATGTGAGACCTGCAGATGTCCAGGTCCAGGGTTGGTGACCACCTCGTTAGGCGGTCCTGAAATTCAGCTGGAGTTCATCAGCCCCAGGTGCGTCCGGCCAGAGGTCAAAGGTCACCTGGAGGGGACGGAAGGGGCCAGTAGAAGTCACCCAGGAGATCGAAGGTACAGGGATGGATCACAGGTACACCTCCCTGCGCGACAGCGTGAGGCACGATGTGGTCTTGTAGTCTCCTCCCCCTGTGCGGGTCAGCGGGATGACCTCGGACCTCTGGTGCGGGTCGTCCTGCTCATTGCCGCGGTGATGGTGGTGGTGGTGGCCGAAGCCGGCGCTGCTGAAGGTGTCGTAGGAGGCCGAGGTCATCTTTCGGTTCAGCAGGTTGCGGTTGTGATCCCCCATGTTCCGGTTGCGCTGGTCGACGTTGGAGAGAGAGCCGCGGGCATCCTCAGCCCCACCCCCGCCGCTGCCCTGGTCTGAGCTTTCGTCCTCCTCGACGCCTTCCTCCTCCTCCTCCTCGATCTCCTCGCGCTCGCTGTCATCCTCATGGTTGTTGTTGGTGTCGCCAGCCGAGGGGTCGCCCACCTGCCGCTTCCGAGGCGACTGGCGGACGGGCATCCAGCAGGCGTCCGAGTGGCCAAACTCATCACAGTCACGCGTGCATTTGCCGGTCAGGGCTACGTCCGGGAGGTGTCGCGGGTCTGAGAGAGAAAAGAGAGAGACAGAGAGACAGATCTTTTAATTTTGATTAACATTTGATTAATTATAAGGTCAAACTAATATCGTGTCTAGAAATCGACTGAAAAGTTCCACTTCATTTTCTAAACAATATTAGTGACAACCACATCAGGGGCCTAGCAACACATTAGCAACCACCAGGGATACTATATTAACCGCTTTGCTACATCTTAGCAAACACGATTATATTAACAGCCAATCAGAACCAAGCATTTTTTCTCTCCAACAGTCCAACACTCTTCCAACCAAGCTTTCGAGAATAAGACGATTCTTCTAGGTAACACACCGTGTAGAAATCTAGTGTTTACTGTATTATTCTTACCTCAGTCAAAGCGGTGAGGGGAAAAAAGGAGTGTGAGAGATGGGAAGGGTGAAAAAGAGTGAAAAGAAAAAAATCTAGACATAAGGGATTGTGGAGGGAGACTGTGAAGGAGCTCTGTCTCCCTCTAGTGAACTAAAGTACACACTGCAATAATTCAATGGCAGCACTACAGCTTAATACTGTTCACTGTCATACAGCAACACTTACAGAGTCACACCCTCAATCCAGACTCTCCCTCAGTCAAGACTCCCCCTCAACCGAGACTCCCCCTCAATCAAGACTCCCCCCTCCATCAAGACTCCCCCTCCATCAAGACTACCCCTCCATCAAGACTACCCCTCAGTAAAGACTCTCTCTCAGTCAAAACTCTCCTACAGTCGAGACTCTCCCTTAGCCGAGACTCTCCCTCAGTCAAGACCCTCCCTCAGCCGAGACTCTCCCTCAGTCAAGACCCTCCCTCAGCCGAGACTCCCCCTCAGCCGAGACTCCCCCTCAGCTGGGACTCTCCCTCAATCAAGACCCTCCCTCAATCAAGACCTCCCCCCAACCAGTAACATTCCATCAATCAAGCACCTCCCTTTATCAAAACAATACCTCAATCAAGACCCTTTAATCAATAAAGACCCAATCAAGACCATCCCTTCATCAATCAATACCATCCATACTCCTTTAAGACCTTCCCTCACTCAAGATCAAATAAGATGACTTGACTCTCTCCATCATTCAGGACCCTCCTTTAGTAAGGACCCTCTCTCCGTCATTCAGGACCCCCCTCTAGTCAGATGCTCACCTAATTAACATTCTAAATCAACACCAGCCTGTGCTCCATGGCCTGTAGGTGGAGCCATCCAGCAGAGTTTGTATGTACATGGTAAACAGACGTTATCTGTGTTCGATAGGCCACGTGTCCCGTGGGACCACCCTATGAGGCCCACTGGAGCCATATCGGTGGGTTAATAACGGACCTGTGGTCCTTATGTGTCCGTTTCCAGGACAGCCAATTACTCAGGATTTTTCTCTTTTTTATAAGAATTTTAAATATTTATTCTTTAAATCAACCAGTACATGGAGTTTGACCAGCGGGGTGCCCAAACTTTTGCACACGTCAGCTGCTATGCTCGTCCAGCCTCTCCCCATCCAGACAGAACAGCGCTTCAGAGCGAAGCTGTCCAGGACAGCGGGAGCTGAGACGTGATGGAATGGAGCGCTTGTTTAGGCCTCTGTACCACGGTGCTATAAACAGTGGTGGCATTCCTGGCGGCGCTCCAGGGGGGCGGGTCCTGTTTAGATTTCCCCTGTGGGACTGCCGCTCCGGGGGGATGACGTGGCTGCGGAGCGCGGCTATAAATAACGCCACTGTTATTCCGGTGACACGTAAACGATCCGCCAGCAAAACACTTTCAGTGCCTTACAAATCAGAGACCTGACTATACACCCCTCCGCCGGGCTCGGCCAACCCCCCACCCCCGCACCGGGCTCAGCCCAGCCCACCAACCGCTCACCCCAAATACACCCAGCCAGAGACCTGACTATACACCCCTCCGCAGGACCCACCCAGAGACCTGACTATAGACCATACACCCCTCCGCCAGGCTCAGCCAACCCCCCACCCTGCTCACTCCACCCCCGCACCGGGCTCAGCCCAGCCCACCAACCGCTCACCCCAAATATACCCAGCCAGAGACCTGACTATACACCATACACCCCCCCGCCGGGCTCGGCCAACCCCCCACCCCACTTACCCCAAATACACCCAGCCAGAGACCTGACTATACACCATACACCCCCGCACCGGGCTCACCCCAACCTCCCACCGCACTCACCCCACCCCACTCACCCCAAATACACCCAGCCAGAGACCTGACTATACACCATACACCCCCTCCGCCAGGCTCAGCCAACCCCCCACCCTGCTCACCCCACCCCACTCACCCAACCCCACCACCCCACTCACCCCAAATATACCCAGCCAGAGACCTGACTACACACCATACACCCCCTCCGCCGGACCCAGCCAGAGACCTGACTATACACCATACACCCCCGCCGCGCTCACCCCACCCCACCACCGCGCTCACCCCACCTCCACCCCCTCCGCTCACCCCAGATATACCCAGCCAAGACCACCCACACACATACGACATCTTAACAAGGCAGAGACTCTGGGAAATGAAAACCGAACTTTGTGTTTAAGGATGAACGGGCTGGACTGGGAGATTAATTAGCGAGCTCTTAAAACCCATATCCTGCCAACTGAAATGATCACAGGTCTAAAGTTGATTTATTAAATATTCCATTTTAAGTGGTCCTGATCTTATTATAAGACCATTTAGCTCATTTCTGAAATTAGTCCAAAAGTGACTCAAACGAGCTCCTGATACAACTTCAGTCCCGATATTTCAAATATCGATATTTCAATATTCAGACACATCGACTCGATTCAGGAGAATTCAGTTTTCTAGTGTGCAGCCATATAGGCCCTTACGCCCTATGCAGTGGACTGTGGGGGGCAGTAGGGATTCAGATAGAGCCTATAGACCTGTACACCCTATGCAGTGGACTGTGGGGGGCAGTAGGGTTTCAGATAGAGCCTATAGGCCCTTACGCCCTATGCAGTGGACTGTGGGGGGCAGTAGGGATTCAGATAGAGCCTATAGGCCCCTACACCCTATGTAGTGGACTGTAGGGGGCAGTAGGGATTCAGATAGAGCAGTAGGGATTCAGATAGAGCCTATGGGCCTGTACACCCTATGTAGTGGACTGTGGGGGGCAGCAGGGATTCAGATAGAGCCTATAGGCCCCTACACCCTATGTAGTGGACTGTGGGGGGCAGTAGGGATTCAGATAGAGCCTATAGGCCCCTACACCCTATGCAGTGGACTGTGGGGGGCAGTAGGGATTCAGATAGAGCCTATAGGCCTGTACACCCTATGTAGTGGACTGTGGGGGGCAGTAGGGATTCAGATAGAGCCTATAGGCCCCTACACCCTATGCAGTGGACTGTGGGGGGCAGTAGGGATTCAGATAGAGCCTATAGGCCCCTACACCCTATGTAGTGGACTGTGGGGGGCAGTAGGGATTCAGATAGAGCCTATAGGCCTGTACACCCTATGTAGTGGACTGTGGGGGGCAGTATGGTTTCAGATACACCCTATAGGCCCCTACACCCTATGCAGTGGACTGTGGGGGGCAGTAGGGATTCAGATAGAGCCTATAGACCCCTACACCCTATGCAGTGGACTGTGGGGGGCAGTAGGGATTCAGATAGAGCCTATAGGCCCCTACACCCTATGCAGTGGACTGTGGGGGGCAGTAGGGATTCAGATAGAGCCTATAGGCCCCTACACCCTATGTAGTGGACTGTGGGGGGCAGTAGGGATTCAGATAGAGCCTATAGGCCTGTACACCCTATGTAGTGGACTGTGGGGGGCAGTAGGGATTCAGATAGAGCCTACAGGCCTGTACACCCTATGCAGTGGACTGCAGGGGGCAGTGGGGATTCAGCTAGAGCGTCCCTCCTGCTGTACCCGGAGCAGAGGCAGCTCATTACCGGGCCTGTTGTCTCACTGCTGGCTGAACTTTAATCCTGTTGGCTGTATTGTTGGTGTGTTTGTAAACAGGGTGGAACCAATCAGATTTAAGGGGCTTTAGAAGACCCTGATTGGCTTTGCTAAATCTGGTATAAAACTCATTTTCGGTTTAGTCATAGTGTCCAGCTGCAGACACGGAGACCCGCCGCAGAGCACGGCTTCATATTCTCATTACCAACTTCTTATTAACAGCTTGAAGAAAAAAAAAGATGCTGATGAAGCTAGAGTGAAATTATTACCCAGTATGAAATTCTGCCAGAATTAATATCCATTAAGGATGGATAGAATTAATATTCAAAATAAGTGACTAATGATATTAATATACAGAATGAGGTGGCAGTAAATATGATATTAAGAAAGGACAACTAAATTAATGTTCAAAAAGGTTTGGAAGTTAAATTAACATTCCAGATGAAATTCTAATAAAATCAATGAATAAATACCTAAAAAAGTAATGCTCAGGGTGAGGTTCTAACAGAAAGAATACACAAGAAAGTTAAAATTAAAATCTAAAAATAATATCTTAAAATAAGTATCCAGAATATCTAGAACATAAAAAATTTAAGTATCCAGGAAGTTCAAAAAAAGAAATATCCAGGAATACATTACAATGAAGGAAACCATCATGAATATTAACTTTTTATTTATTTATATATATAGTATTTTATTTAAATTTAATACCCAGCATGCTTTGTATTTTAAATGCTGTGATCAAATTTAACTGCAGGCCAAAACTTCATGAATGTTACTTTAAAGTTTACTTTGAAATGAATTAATGTTCAAAAAGGTTTGGTAATTAACATTCCGGAAGAAATTCTAATAAAATCAATAAATAAATACATGACTTTAAAAAAAAGTAATGCTCAGAGTGAGGTTTTAAAAGAAATAATACACAAAATTAATATCTTAAAATAATATCTTAAAATAAGTATCCAGAAAATCTAGAACATAAATTAAAAATTTAAGTATTCATCAAAGTATCCAGGAAGAAGTTCAAAAATAGTAATATCCAGGATCACATTACAATGAAGGAGACCATCATAATTTTCAGATTTAAAACTGAATATTAACTTTTTATTTTATATATATATATATATAGTATTTTATTTGGATTTAATAACCAGCATGCTTTGTATTTATGATATATATATATATACACAGACACACACACAGCTCTATGTATATACATTCATATATATGTATATAGATATGCTTATATATGTATATTTATTATTACGGCTCTTTATGTAAATAATACTGTACTTGCACTTCTGGTTAGATGCTAACTGCATTTCACTGGCTCTGTACCTGTACTCTGCACAATGACAATAAAGTTGAATCTAATCTAATTTTAAATGCTGGGATCAAATTTAACTGCAGGCCGTAACTTCATGAATGTTACTTTAAAGTTTACTTTAAAATTAATGTTCAAAAGGGTTTGGAAATTAAATTAACATTCCAAATAAAATTCCAACAAAATCAATAAATAATTACCTGAGTTATAATAAAAGTATTACTCCGGGTTATGTTTCTAACAGAAATACCTTTAAGGGTTTTAAGTTATAGATTTAAAACTTTAAGTTATATTAACTTGAATTTA